>VUQR01015534.1:8563-34832 GCA_015108515.1 Hemichromis elongatus | reverse complement strand
GTGCAGCGGCCTGTCCTTCCATGATGGTTCCTCCTCTTCCTCCTCTTTCTTGGGTTTCTGCTGCCTGAGGTATTCGCTGAGCACATTGTCAGTTGGGGCCATCTTAGTGATATATTTGTGGATGTTAGTTGTCTCATCCTGGACTGTGGTGCTGACACTCACCAGTCCCCGGCCTCCTTCCTTCCGCTTAGCGTACAGCCTCAGGGTGCTGGACTTGGGGTGAAACCCTCCATGCATGGTCAGGAGCTTTCTTGTCTTGATGTCAGTGGCTTCTATCTCCTCCTTTGGCCAGCTTATTATCCCAGCAGGGTACCTGATCACAGGCAGGGCGTAGGTGTTGATAGCCCGGATCTTGTACTTACCGTTCAGCTGACTTCTCAGGACTTGCCTGACCCTCTGCAGGTACTTGGTGGTTGCAGCTTTCCTAGTGACATTCCTAGTGGGATATAAAAACAGAAAGGTAATCTGGTTATCTATCTATCTATCTATCTATCTATCTATATATATATATATATATATATATATATATATATATATATAATGTATTATACAAATACTTGGGCACTTTTCTGGTTCTAAATGGTACTAAATGGTACCACCGAAAGTATAAAAGAGGAGGGAGCTACTGTGATGCCATCCATTGGTTTCTGAAGTGCCGTGCTATGTGATTAACATTTTCAAAGATGCAATCTTGGTTTAAAAACCAAAAAATGGATGTGACAAATAGGCTGAGGTCAGACTGTGGAATTGCTTGCTCCTTAGCTAACAACATGTCAATCACAAATTATCAGCCAATGAGCATACAAAGAATAATCCTCCCTTTACAATAAGGATTATTCTTTTAAATGTATGACCAAAATGTATATTAAAAAAAAAAGTTTTAAACACAAACAAACAGTTCAGTCTCTTTGTTTTTTGTTACTAAAAATTTATGGATGGATTGGTGTGAAAATTTCCTCTTCACTATAAGACACTGTAGATAGAGATCAGGTGATTTTTTGGCGAGTGGGAAATAGAGAGATTTTGTACCCTTTCTTCACAAATATCAATAAAATATCACAAACTAACCCAGAGACTCAAGCCGTGCGTGGGGTGGAGGGAATTTTCAACCTAGACAGAGATCTGCAGTGTCAAACTCCTCCTGTTGCTAACTTTGTTGGTTGGTGCTGTGCTGGTAGAGGCCATGTTGGGCTTAAGGTTTGTTTATTTGCACAAACCAGCTAGTTGCCACAGCTAGAATTTGTGCCAGTGACAGTGAACCAAAACATTTAAGCCGAGGGTGCTTAAAACCAACACAATGAGCTCGAATTCCAATAAAACCAATAGAAGTTGTGATTTCCTGAGGGTTTGACATTGTAAGCAGCACCTCTCTTTCTCACACACACACACACACACATTTTCATTTGATCCATAAACACACTGATTATAGCATTTTAAGCACTGATTTTGTATTGAATTAAACATTTTTTTCCTCTTACCAGGCTGGGAAAATGCTGGAGTGCTAGACATTTGTGAGCTGAGAGAGAAAACCTGGAGGCCAAGAGGCAGGAGGTCTTAACTGCCATTTAACTACTCAGACGAAAGAAGCCTCCTAATTAATAATGCATTAAGTGGCACATATGAGTACATGTAATGTCACACACAATGGACTCCCCGCATCAGTAAGACTAACAGAATGACTCATTCTCCTTGGAACAACCTGAAATTACAGTTAAAATGTTTTTTAAGGTAAGAATTAGACGCAAATGTAAAAAAGTACAATGGTGCATGTGTTTAGTGTAGTATTTATGTGTGGCAGTATTGCAAGAGGCCTATGAGGAGTCAGTTTCAGAGAATAACCGCAAGGAAAATGTGAAATTTGTTGCAATTTTGATTCAGTCCGTCCGTGGGTTGGAATTTCTGGTTGGTTGGCTGCAGATAAGAAAGGTTAGCCTATGTTAAATTTCACACATTTCCGTGCATCTTTCACGCTATTGTTTCAAAGCCTTAGCTGTCCTTGACCACTGTCTGCTCTCCCTGTTCCTTCCCATATCTGAACTGAATTGAATGCATCCAATTGAATGTGCCCCAATGAGTGAGATGTGAGGCAAGGTCTTCAGTCTCAAACTGAAATCGTTTCAGTCGTGATATCGAGGATTTGATTCGCTCGCCCAACCAGCCGAGACCAGTTTGTGATGAGGTGCTGGTCTCCAACAGAGCTGTAGAAATCACATCCACACTGTTTCACCTTAGTCGAGGCATACAGCCACTACACTGAGAGAAAGACGAATAAGAAAAAAAAATGCTAAACAGGCTGAGAGAGAGAAAAAGATAAGAGGAGTGAAGTCTTGGAGCTTTAAGAAGAAAGGTTGCCTGCCCAAAATCCTGTGCAGTAGAGCATATAAGAACAATCAAGGCTTTCAAAAGCACACACACACACACACACACCCACCCACACACACACACACACACACACACACACACACACACACACACACACACACACACACACACACACACACACACACACTTTGTACATGTTCTTAGTTGTATCTTAGCTCCTTCCTGTGCCTTTGTTTTTTTCTCCATAAATCCTGTAGCTCTGTTCTGTAATGGTCAGCCAATGTGACATAAGAGGAGAGGACCTTCATTTCAATTAAGGTATAAGAAGAACGGTGAAACCTTTCGTATTTTAATTACTGAGCGATCTGCATATATTCAAACAACAGCATAGCCCAAGGTGCCCTCCGTACCCTGACATGGAGAAAAAAAGTATATTTCTTCTTTTCTGCAAAGGGGCCAGGCACAGAGGCACCCTGGCAAACTCTCATTATGTTTTGAAGATCCGTCTTCGCCTGCAGCGCCCAACCTATGCACCTTTTTGCTCATCCTAGCTGAAACAGATAACAGCGAGCAGCCTCAACCAGGTAGAAAGCACCGCATTTGAATGTCAACTGTCAAATATCAGAAGAAAAGCTACAAATGGCGCGACGACGTCAGAGTCGTACAGACGCACATTATCTCAACATGGAGCAACTCTGATAAGGCGAATAAAAGCTGTGGGAATTTTAATCATGATATTAGGGATTAGACTTGTGAACTGAATGGAATTAATTTTAAGTTGCCTAATGCTGCACTGAATGCAAAATGAACACAATTCATAAGAGATGCATAAAGAATAGTCATAGTAGGAGGTACGTTTTTATAATAGATGCAGTGCTTTATTTATGCAAATACTGACTAATTTGTAATTACCTGAGTGGGTGCGTGTTTGGAACCTTTTTTTTAATCATTTCCTTTGTGTATAACTAGAAGCACCTACCTTATACTGGTGAGGGGAACAAGGAAAATAGAGAGTACGGTACCTAAGTTTGAGATAATGTATAGTATTTCACATATTTAGGGGATTCTACAGTACATCATTTTCAGGCTTGGTTACATCTTGCAGAAAATAGTGGGTAAAGTCAATGAATACACAATGTGTGAATAGAACTTTTCTCGTCTTTTGTGGTCTGTCAGATATGGGATTCAAGGTTCTTACAGTGGTTTGCCCTGAGCTTGCATCAGGTTGACTGAGAAAATATGTTGCTTCCTCGGAGGTCCAACTAGGTTTTCTTTTTTTTTTCTTTTTTTTTCTTGAGGTATACATGTGTGGTCCTGGTCTATGTGTGTTTACCGGTCAAAAGTTGTCTGACCATGACTTTTTTTGATGCAACTTATGTATTGATGAGCAGATGAACTGCTGTTTCCAGTTGTCTCTGGAGGACTCAAACACTGACAAAAGGCTGGGGGTGCATGCTCACCTAGTCGATAAACAATCTGAGGACCACAAAAGAAACAATAGCTACCATGCTATTGCCCACCCAGCAAACATGTCCTTTCAAAATGTCAAATGAAAATGCTGTTGCAAGGGTGCAGTGTTCTATTGATTGAAAATGGCCCCATCATTTGACCACAATGACCAATTTATGGACTATCTTCATTTTAGATACAAAGTGTAAGACCAAGACAAGTGTAAGGCCAGTGGTTATTTAGGAAATAACAGGAAAAAAAATCTGTGAATACCTTGAAGTCTATTAAATAGAAAGAAAAAACTAAAACTTACATTTATCATGTCTGGAAGAAGATGAAAAGAGCAATAGAGGGAGCTTAAAAAACATGGATTGCAGGAATATTTTCTGACAATAATCAACAAAGAAATTAGAATGTAAAAAAAAAGTGATTCAGAACAATTTTACAAAAAACTGTAGAACTAGGAACCTAAAGGTCTCATAAAGGGGAATCTGTACAGGAAGTGTTTTGCTCTTTGCAAGTTGCTAACAGTCGATTGCTAGTAGACATTGCAGGCTCTGGTTACCTAGGGAACCCTCTGATCTATTTACCACCCAGTCAAATGTCAACTCAGTACCAGTTACTTCAATCATTCTCTTTTAATTTGAGAAAAAGTTAGGGATCCGCCCACTTTGAGTTGCCTGTCATGATTTTTTTAAAAGATGTCCACTCAACACGTCGCTGCGACTCTTTAAGTGTGGACGCTTCATAATAACTGAACATGAAAAAAAGCAAAGGCCAACAGTGTTGTTTTATGTTTTAAGTATGTTAAGCACTGACCTCTGTAAAAACTGTAATAGTACAAAGTTTAATATCACTCTCAGGAACGTAGCCCAGAGAAGAATCTGTGTCTGACCCAACCGTGACCTTTACCCCAGTTAGAAGTCCAACCTGTCAATCTAGTGGTCCTCCCCCATCAATCTCTTCTTCCTTCATCTTGCTATCTCCAGATATCTTTTCTTCCCCTCTGTGTTTCTAAGGACCCATGCACTGTCATCAACACCTTGGTCATATATTCTCCCACCAAAATAATGAGGAAAATGTTCCTGATCTTTGATACTGACAAACTGTAAGTTGTCCAAAAATAATTTGTTCACATTTGAGTTTCAAAACATATGAAAAAAGACTTCAGAAATCCATAGACGATAGTGTGAAGATGGTACTGAGCATCGATGATACAGATACAGACTCTCTGAGAAGAGCTTCATTTTTTTTTTCACACTGCCTGCAAGCAGCTTATTTTTATGGAGATATATTACTAAAACAGAGATTACTAAAGTCTTATACTTGCTGACCTTACACTGAATGTGCAAGTAAAACCTACTTATTTGTTTGATATATAGCTTTACTTCCTCCCCAAGCCATTTAACACTGGCATGGCTGCAGATGAAAGAATCTGTCTTATAATCGTAACAATCTAAAGCAATAAAATCTAAAACATCAAAACAATTCATTCTTGTATTTTCATGATCTTTGTGTTCCTGTGTCATTTTTTTTCTGGTTCTTTCTGTTTTTGTGTCTCACTGTCTCTCTGTGAGTTTATTTCTAATTGTGTGTTTTTTGTTTTTTTTTGGTTTACTTTCTGTCTTGTTTTTATAATGATTTTTTAGTGTTTTTACTTCCCTCCTTTGTTCCATTTTCCACCCTCATTATTGGGTTAAATCCAAATACATGTCTTCTCAGATAAAATGATGAAATGGCTACACTGTGTATCCAAAAGGTTGAAGCTTAATTTTACTATGATGTCAAAATATTCAGCAAAGAGACATTTTCTTTAGACATTGTTCAGTGGTATAATCCATGACTTAGGAACAGAAGAAGAGATATTAGCTATATTTGGGGACACTCCTCTATATGTGTGACCTTTTAAAGTCTACATAGTACATATAAATCTAGACAGTTATTGATGTCAAGTGGAAGAGGCATGAGACCACAAGGTGGTAAGTAGTTTATCTGAGTAAGCTACTGCAGTGTAGTTTGGGATAAGCATTGGAGTGCATTTCTTTTTAAGTATATCTCCAGCAGTGAAGAGTCTTTCTAGTACTCTGGTAGTGCAGAAAACCATTGTTATCCAAGACGCTGTGTGGGAGGTGGCCTTTTGTAATGACACAGACTTTATAGACAGCTGCTCTTGTTTGCTAATACTGGAGTTTCAGTACTCTGCACTGCTTATGTTAGTCTGTCAGTGATGGTGTGTAAAGTGTTTCAGAATGAGCCACCTTTGTCTTGTAAAGCTAAAACTACAAGAAAACACATACATGCAGTCACCTACAGGGAATACAGTGCCCTTGCAGTTGAGTTCTGCCTTTTTCATTCTTGATGGGCTTAAATTTCACAGCTGTGCCATCCAGATCAGTGTTGAAATGAAATACCTTGTACTGTAGACATAAAATCTCTCAGAAGTGATTTAACCTCCCAGTAATTTATTGGAGTAGCAAAGCACTATATACTGCACATGCTGCCCAGGTCTTTCAGTAAAATTACTGATGTGAAAATGTAATGAATGACATTAGCAGCATTGTCCTGCAATACTAATCCCATTTAAAGAGGATGATGGAGGATGGAAAGAAGATTCTGATACATACTTAACCTCAAATCATATGCTTTTTGATAAGGAGGCAGTGATGGAATATTTTAGCGGTGGGTTCATTTCCTTGGTAGGGCTAAAGGTCACTTTATTTATCATCCATATATCTCTAGCTTGGAACATGGAATAGTGGAGCGATTTCAGCAGCTAAAGATTCACAATTTTCAGATTTTAACATGCGTTCTAAGACGCTGGAAGGCAAAAAAGTTAGTTAAACTGAACTCTATAATTATGAAAATGTATATCACATCAGCTTTTGCAGTGACACTTACCTTGTGGGTATATTATAATTTGTTGCAGAGTAAATTACAACCCTTCGCAGATAATCAGTGAATCAAGAGAGTTGTGTAATCCTGTCTATGCGTAGCTTCATTGAAGTTTTTGCACCCAGGGGTTTTGAGGGGCAGGTGTACTAATACTGCTGCTGCACTCCATGTGATCTCTGCACACACAAAAATCAAAGTTGTGTTTATGTTAGCGCCGTGGAAAAATAGGGAATAGTAGGGAATAATCATTTTCTCTAATAAAATAGTAAAAAGAGCAAAGAAAATATTCAAATCAGAATAAAAAGAGCTGAACTGTTTCCAAACCATGAAGCGTTGAAAGTAAATGTGGTCATATGAAAAAAAAAAAAAAATCTAAACAAAACTGGAGACAGCTGTTGACTGTTGTGAGCAGATTTAATACAGCTACTGTGAAACCTTGAGGGGTAAACATATTCTAGCCTTTATATATTTCTCTTCATTCCTAAAGTAAGTTTTTCCTCTTTGCAAAAATGTAGGCGAACGCTCCAGTTCTACACCTGTGTTTGTCTACATATGTATGCATCATGCTGTCCTATGTGGTGTGTTCTTCAGGGCTCAATGGTTTCGTGATGAATCCTTATGGCCCAGCAGGCATCTGCCTGTATTACAGCTGGGCCAGACTAATGAACTGGACCCAGACACAGTCATAATCAGATTAATGACTATGTTCAGGTATAAAATGACCAAAATCAATGGGGAGAAAGGGAGGTGGAGAGAGAGGGAAGCCAATCCATAGCAAAGGATGATTAGACACTGTGGACAGGCACTGAGCCAAGGTCAGAGACCAGCCAGCCAATTCTAGGTCAGAGGAAGGTACTAAGCCAGGGATCAAAATAAATGTAAAAGGTGGCCCGGTAGTCAGGGGCCTGCAACAGTCTGTCAGCTTGCTGTTGATGCCATACGGAAAATTACTCTTAATGAATGCAGATCACTGATATTTTTGAGAGGCACATGAAGACAAAGGTCAGGGCCAATCTTGTCTGGTCTAGTCATATCCCAGAAGGCAGTTTGACTCATGGCATAAACTTCACAAAGGACAGAGATCACAGTGTGACTGACTAACATTAAATTCAGTTTTTCCTGATTCTGAGCATAATATGTCAAGCAAAAGAAATGAATGTAAAGCCCCAGAAATAAAGGCCTGTCTAACTAGAAAGAACTAAAGGTATACTAATTTCACTATGCCACCTTTCATCCTTGAAATGAAGTAAAAACAGCTGATGGGAAGGTGGGAAAAAAGTCTTTATTTGTACAGAAGGCAGACTGGTCTTCTTGAAAAAATAAAAGCAGTAAAATTGATCAGAGACTGTGGCCGCTAATGTGAAACTGTCTCTTATGTCACTTGCAGAGCAACAATATAATTATGACTTAAATCCAGAGTAATGGATGTGCCAAGCAGAATCCACGCTGACACCAGCGAGGCTCCGTGGAGGACAGTATAGAGAACGAGTGGCTGTGGTCCGATATTGCAATAAATAATAATTACTGGCACTTTGGGTGGTAGGCTGGATGGAAGGGCAGGTTGAAAAGCTGTGTCATAATCAAAGTTAATGATGTCTACGTCACTAATAACAGCAGGCCATACAGATAAGCTTGCCATGTTGTACATAATTTGCTAATAACTGTCTCCTGAAGAGCTGATTTAAGAGAAGAAATCTCATTTTCCTGAAGTCTGAACAAAACCAAGGGGCAACATGGATTTTTTCTTTGTCTTTCTCTGGCAGACGTATAGCAGGTGAATTCTTATAGTACTGAGATTCAGTATAACAGATGCTAAACATTTTGCATTGGATATTTCACATTGAAGGTGATCTGTGGATCCTCGGTGTCCACATCCCCTGGAGAACTGTAATTTTAATTCATTTGGTTTGGGACACGCTTTGGAAAATCTATTTAAATATTCATTCAGTGGAATACTGTGAAATTTAAAATTGCCAATGGTAATGTTGTACCAAACTTTTTGATGTTCCAGCATGTTTTTTTAATAGGTTGTTGATATTGGTATGCGCCCCCCCCCTGCTTCTTTAAAGCGCCACGTGCACACATGTAGACCTTCCCCCATGACTACCACATCACCATCTCACGCAAACACACACAAACACAAACGTTTCATGTCACGGGGCATGTGGGAGTCTCTTCACAGCATGCACAAACAGTGAATGGGATAGCGTTTCTCATTCTAATGTATCAGCATGAGACAGATGCCACCTTACAAAAAAAAAAAGACGTTTTAAAGCACTTTAATACTATGCTTAAAACTTGTGCCTTTATCATAGCACATTAAATGCTACAGACATGCTTTTATGTTTACACAGCAGCATTTCTTAAAGGTGGATTTTCTCATTTGGTTAGCCGAAACTAAATGATGCTTTGATAAATAAATGTTTGTATATGACATGGTGTAAAATTCATATGAGAACGTGTGTGAAATTGATGAAACTATTTAGATGCAACAAGCAAGTATTTCAAAAAAGTTGGAACAGGATGTGTCTTACAGAGGCTGCTTTAACATTTTGGTGCTTTGGGAGATTTCTAAATTTTCAAAACCAAACTTTTTTCCACCCTGGTTTGAAATATAATTTTAGAACTCCTCTTTCATATTTTTTTTCTTATTTCTTTCTTTATTATATGCTTTGGTGTAGGATGCACCAAAGGCATTCGGTGGGTAACAGGCTTAGACTGCAGGGAGGCTAGCTTGGCAGAGTCCTTCTATTATAGTAAATTTGGACAGACCTTGTCTTAGTGATATAGCACTTGGCCTTGTTTAAAAATGATTATTTAGCATTAATATGACCTTTAAAGATTTACACATGCCTTCCACTATAATGCAAGCTCATCCTGTCAAGCATGCTGTCTCTTTAACTGTGTACAGAATAGAAGCTTTCCCCTTTTAACCCATGGAATCCAAAGATGTCCAGATATTGACTTGTCAGACCAGAAGACAGTTTTATACTTTATTTGAAGACATCTTAGCATATTTGTTTATTTAACGTATGTTTTGTGTTTGTGTTTGATGCCAATGGAGTTCAGAAGTGTTCCAGTGATTTCTACTGGTGGGGACCAGAAGATCATGGTCGTTAAGTGTAGTTTTTCAGCAATATAAAGATTTTTTCCATTCAGAAAAGCTCATAACTCTTGTGTGATGTTTCACTAAGATAGAACCTCTGGTGGAACAAGTAGGATGACTTTAGTCTAGTTTCTGCAATCAAAGATTTGCTTTGCAACTTAACGTCAGTGGCACATCCTTCCCTTGATCCCTATGAATGTGGTTCTATCCCTTTGTCATAGCTCACTTCTTTACAGATTGTTCATAGCTTGACAAACATAAATATACAGTCAAACATGCTATTTACATCTCCAGCTGATAAGATAATTTGAAAAACAACATGCATATTGCTTTACTGTTGCTGAGTGGATTAGGCTATAATTGTACTTGTTTAAAAGAAAAGAAAAACAAGTGGAATCAGAGTATGCAGCTTTACTTTCTTCAAAAGGTGTGATGCAGACAGTCACTATCAAAGTGTTGTGGTGCATAAAACAACCAGGAAAAGAGGAGGAAATGTTTGACAAAATGCTTAAATTACCAGGGCATGCTCATTTCCCTACACCGATGTGGGGGTTTTCTTTTTTCAGATGTGACTCAATTATCTGTGATTTTCGGATTATGGATGTACTACTCAGGATTTACAAACAGGAAATTTTAATTACAACAACGATGCAAAGACAGATTTTCTTATTGTTTGCTGTTATGGTTGATTAGGTGGATGAACTCATTAAACATTTTCTCCATAATTAGCAAGATGCTGACAATCCAATTTAAGAAGGATAATAATGAATTAACACTTCAGGTCCCAGCCAAAGTCTGTTGACAAATGGTTTGATTTTTCCAGCTGAAATACCTTTGCATCATAAATGATGCGCTTTTACTTTGTTACCCTAAGTTACAGTCTGCAATCATAATTTCTGTGTCCTTGAAAATATTTTTGAAGACATGTTATAAAAAAATTATAGAGAATATATTTGATACACTTAACTGGTAATTGTCCATAATGTGAGACTCCCATTCACCACATCCTAAATGTGCTCTATTGGACTGAGATCTGATAACTATGGAGGCCATCTGAGTACAGTGAACTCTTTGTTCTGTTTAAGAAACCAGTTTGAGATGATCTGAGCTTTGTGACATGATGTGTTATCCTGCTGGAAACAGCAATCAGAAGATTAACACTCTGGCCACAAAGGGATGGACGTGGTCAGCAACAACACTTAGGTAGGCTGTGGTGTTTAAATGATGCTTATTTGGTACTAGGAGTCCAAAGTGTGGTGAGAAAATATCCCCCACACCGTTACACCTCCACAGGCAGCCTGAAATCTTGATACAAAGTAAATTTTCGTTTTCTCCGAATTTTGATCCTGTCCCCTGAATGCAGCAGAAATTGAGACTCGTCAGACCTGGGAACATTTTCCAACCTTCTACTGACAAATGTGGGTGAGCCCGTGCAAACTGTAGTGCTAGTTTCATGTACTTAGCTGATAGGAGTGGCACCTGATGTGGTCTTCTGCTGCTAGCCCAAGTATTTTTAGGTTTGATATGTTGCGCAATTAAAGATACGCTTCTGCATTCCTTGGCTGTAGCAAGTGGTTATTTGAAATACGGTTGCATTTCTACCAGCTCGAAGCACCCTAAAGATTCTCCTCTGACTTTTGGCATCAACGAGGCATTTTTACTCAGAGAACTGCCATTCACTGGATACCCTGGAGATGGATGTGCGGTGAAATCCCAGTAGATCAGCAGTTTCTGAAATGCTCAGATCAGCCTGTCTGGCACCAACAACCGTGCCACATTCAAATGCCTTAAATCAACTTTCTTCTCCATTCTGATGCTAAGTTTGAACTTCATTGGGTCATGTTGACCATGTCTAGATACCTAAATACATTTCTACCACATGACTGGCTGATTGACAAAAAACTGAACAGATATACCTAATGAAGTATTCAGCGTAACTCTTTTACTCCTGTCTTCTTTGCAGGTTATTGGTATAGATATTGATAGCTTGACCACAAAAAGCTGCTGCGCTCATAACATATTCAGAATGGGTCATCCATTGAGTGGTAGTCAAAGATGGCCAAGAGTCTCCTTAATTATGCTCTCTACACAGTAGGACTTATGAATAAAACACACCAAGATCAATGAATTATCGACTATGTGTCATCAAGTAAGGATATCTTTATTGAAAAACTCATAAAAATCGATGCCGCGGTGCAACGTATGCAGACAAAATCCATTAACTTTATGTGGTCAGTAATCAGAAGAATTATTATCCTGACACAACGTTAATGCTACTGTGGCACAATGGATGTAAAAACAAAGAAATCATCTATGCTGTGAACTAATTGTTGCAAACATTTGAAGGTACAATTTTAGACTTGAAGTGGAAGACGTCTTTATTGGTCTGAATGCGAGTCTTTCCACTCGATGTCTACGCAAGTGTCATACAGTATTCAGAATAAATGCAGCTTATGAGGCAGTAATTTTCTGTGCTTTCATAAAAAACAAAAAACAAACAGTTACATCTCAAATATATAATAACAAGTGCACGTTTCATGCAGATAGATTAGAATTAGAAAAAGATATTTAAAAAATGCTTGCATCATCCCTTTGCCTGTGCCTGCGCTCAGAAGTTAAATAGTGAAGTTGTTCTGGCTGTCTATTTCTGAAGAGCAGTGAAGCTATGGGCCCATTTTCTGTCTTTTCCTGACAGCCCTGTGATGTGTACAAAGCCCCCATTCCTCAACTGGGAAATCAGCCTTACTACAGCCCCGTCACAAACAATCAGCACTCATTACCCAACACGTAGCACTACATTCTACCCCATTTACCTGCACTGTCTAGGGTGTGTGCCTGTGTCTGTGCAGGCTTGGTGCGCACCGCTTAGGATCATTTTGTTTGTGCAAAATGAATTGTGAGCACTCTCAGCGAATTGCTGCTAGCTGCATAGATTTCAGTCGTTAACTTGGTGAATGAGCTCTATTGTCATTGCGTGTTGATGTTACCTAGGCCTTCTGACCTTGTACTGAGTAGAGCAACTGTCAAATTTAGAGAGGTCCTTTTATCGGTTTGTGCCCCAACACTGAGCACTCAACCAATTACCTCCCTGTCAGACATAAACATGTATGCTATGTTGCTACTCTCTGTGTATGCCTCTTTGAAGGACATGATGATCACAACCAACCTTGTGTCAGGGAAAGGGCCATTCCATGAATTGAGTGTAATTGGCGAGGAGAGCTGCGAGCTAGTTGCTCTGTGCGTAAGCAGATTACAGGCTGGCATAGCTGAGACCCCCTCAGGGCGGCACAACATGGCTGTTGGTACGTGGTGTGTAAAACAAGTATGTCACTCATGAATTATACATGGGAGAATGCCCAGCCATGAAATTGGGAGACTAGAGAAGACAAGGGAATATGAGCAGGTGAAAATAAGGGAAAAGCTGAAAGAGGCACAGAGCGGGACCTTACTTCCTGACAATTAAACAGTAAACAGATGTAGTCATTCACCAGCAAGCCAGCAGGAATTTGCTGAAAGCAGTGAGCCCCAGTGTTTCTCCCATTTTGCATTGTTCACAACACACTGTCACTGTTTTGTGTACTAACCCTCTTGCTAACAATGAGCTTTCTTGCGTAGCGCCTAAATTATTCCTTATCGTTTTTGCCAAAGAAAGGTTTTCTCGTGCAAGCTTTTGTTCTCCCTTGCAAGTGTGTCATCTTTAGGATTAGTCCCTTTCATCATTTTAAATAGTCCCTTTTGGACAATTAAGCTTTCCACCGAACACTGTGCTTCACTGTTCACTAAATGAGAATTACACAGTTGTCTATACATAAGCCAGATTATTATTTGGCACATAGGCTAAAACTTTTACAGAATAGTTTTGTACAAATACATTTCACGCACGTATTCTATATGTGATAATTGATTTTCTTAATATTGGACTTGTTTGCTGATAGCTTACAAATGACTGACCCTAAAGCACCACATACAGGTAGGCATATAAAAAAATTACTTTTATGTTTTGTCTTATGGTTTTTAAGTACAAAATCGCCAATCAGGCAAACTAAGCAAAAGGCTGAGATTGGTGACCAAAAAATGCAAAACTGGCCAGAAGCAAAATACTGGCAGGCACACTAAGTATTGTTGGAATGCTGTAATGGCTGACATACAAGGACAATCAAGCAAAGAGTGACAGTGGAAAAATACAAGCACAGGAGAGCTAATGAGGTAAGTGCAAGCAACTGAGTGAGGCAGCAGGTAGAAAAGGGGGCTGATAATAACAGAAGAGGTATGCCATAGGCGACTCTGCCTACCTTAGCTGTGCGTGACATTCTTTTACATTTTGGGAGCTGTGTTAACAGGTTAGAGCAGCTACAAAGCCTGCATGACACGAACAGCTCGAGCCACACTCTGCAGTAGTGCGGCGTTTAGAGTTTTTAAAATTAACAGCTGTCAGCAAAAAAAGGCATGAAACAGTTTATTGATAGCCATATTGCCAGCGTCATTGCGTGACTGACACCTTTCACTTGGCTTCAGCATGGACAACATGTCTAAATACGTCACAGACTCACAATGATTGTACATTACAGAATGAGACTGTGGACACTACAGAAGGAAAGCAATGTCGGCTGTAATGATAGCAATTAAAACAGAACATTAGGTCAAGTGCTCTGTTTTCTAGTGCTCTCTCTCTCCCAGAGCTGGCAGAGCTTTAGCAGTAAAGCCACTGAGTGGACTTACACGGGCAAGGGAGCCACAGCAGTTTAGCATGGTATCTGTCACACACAGGTGAGTTTAGCAGTGTGGCAGGCACCATAGGGTATGCTCATAACTGAGGTAAATCAGATCTTTTTTTTCCTCACAAATAGATCTGCAAGACTTCCTCTCTGCTGTGACACGCGATCAGATTGAACTTGTGTGTACAGACGTTAGCAGCATCTGCATGTGTTGCTGCTGTAACCCTGTAGGTGTTGGTAACTACATGCTTGTGATGCAGTTTCATGAGGCAGAGGCACAAAACAAAGCAGTCATGCTGTCAAGCTGGGGTGCAGCAGCCAACCTGTTCAGCTTCTGTAGATGGACCGCTGCTCTTCATGTTGGCCTCAATAACATGCTGCTGGTAGCAGCATGGATTCTGTTCAGCATTTCCAATACTTTGTATTTGATGCCGCTGCTGTGTTTTGTTGAAGTAAAGAGAGATTCTGAAATCTGATTTCAGGAGCTGGAGCATCCAGACTGAGAGTCATCATTGGAAACCCATTTGGAGTTGAATTTCAAAACACTCCCAAAGGTGGTGTGGATCTGATTTGCAAAAACACATTTTATGTGTATATATATGTATCATTTTTGTTCTTCAGGTGTTATAAATTCAATCTGGATCCAGTCTGGATATTCCCAAACAGATTTTGGCTGTAAACTAGACCTTAGTGAATATGCACAGTGCAGCAGTAGACTAAATGAATGTTCACCCTGCTGAGGATTGTTTTTAAAAACCTTGGCTCTTTACTGTATCTTTGTCATTGTTTAAAAAAGGCTAGTGGCTTTGGCTTTGCATATTTCAAATAATGCATGAAAGCTTTTAGAAATGACCTGTTAAACTCCACAAATAAAACATCTAGGCATCATCTCCTTTGCAAATATTTCTTACCATAATTAAACCAAGAATCTCTTGAGAACATGGTGAAGGCATTTATTATTGGCACATTCACATCAGCTCAGTGTTCACATTTCACAGTATGAATCTTTGAACATCAGTTCAATGATATGAGCTATTATGGTCCCCGTGTCATGACGGCTGCCTCCACCCTTTTCTTTTGCTCTCTCTCTCTCTCTCTCTCTCTCTCTTCCGCTGGGGCGGTGCTCATTGCGTGCCCCTGCCCCTGGCCCACACACCTTGTTTACCATCACGCCTGCTGCCGATTCCAGCGGATTGAATCTTAAATAAAGTGTTTATTTTTTTTAATATAAAAAAAAACCTGCCTCAAACATCAAACATGCACTATGAAAAATGTCTAAATCTTTATGTGTTGTTGTGTCTATTTTATTTACATAGCAGGAACTGATCCAAAGTATTTCAGGCACATTTACATTCCAGCTGTCCTGTATGTATTCATTTGGTGTCAGATCGATATCAAAATTGGCAGTATTGCACAGCCCTGCTTCTAGCGTTATTACTTCTTCAGAGAGAGTATGTCAACTATAACAGTGCTTCATTTAATATATTCTTAAGCATATTATCTGAGGCATATGCAGTATGGATATTGCCTTCTCAGTATTATGCTTTAGAATTTATTAAAGTAAATTCGGCAAAAATAAAGTACAATACTAAATGGGGAATCTAGGGTATTGAGAAGAACATACAACATCTGTTTACTTCTTATTCATTGTTGTTGCAAATTAAAACGGTTTATCTTCGTCACATTTTATACCAAAATTACAAGATGGCTGCGCTGCAGGACCCAAGCAGCAGTGCATTAGCCCACTGAGAGTGTCACAGTCAATAATGACGCTCATTTCAAGACACATGACAAAACAAAACAAAATCAGCACGCGAAAAAACACCCAGCCTCTGATCTAGATTGTCCAGTGCCAAATGAGCATCGCCAGTGCAGCTTTAGCAATTCAAATCACCTCTCTCCTGTGCTTTGCATTAGGATTGGGCAGAGAGAAAAACCTTGATAATGGTTTTCATTTACCCCCCAGCCAGACTAATCACACTGCCACTGGTTCCACTCACTGCTCTGGCTGACTCATTGGAATACTGCAACCCTGCACTGTAGGTGGCAGTGGAGCAGGTTGATACCCCTGCATCAGCCCGTGTGCAAGAGCCAGTTTTCAGCACACAACATCAGAGCAATAATGCAGAGAATTTGTCACAGCATATAAAAAGAACACTCACACATTTGTCTACATTTATGTTTGGAAGTGAATTTGAACACCAGTGTGTGCAAACTCATCACCAGGGGACAAACGCATAAATACATGCACCCACACAAATCCATGCATATGCTGGTAACCCACTCACAGAAACACGTGTTTAATGCATTTCGAGAGGAAGAATACACTTTAAGAATGTGTGCATCTCATGCATACTTCAGATCGGGAATACAAGAGTTAGCAGACTGTTTGTTTCTGAGGGAGAAATGAAAAAATAATGGGAAAAACTAAACCTAATATGCAATGAAGTCCTTGTAGGCTGCTAGACATTTTCACTGAATGAATGAATATTTTGCAATTTAGTACTCCCACTACTAATAAGAATAATTTTCTGTGTATCACATCTTGTCTTGTTACATGATTTGGTTATTTATGTTGCTTTTCAATGTAAAAATGCAATGCAATTCAATTTTTGCTTTTAAACCTTTTTCTAGTTTAACCAAGAAACTTTTTTTTTTAAACTTCAACCATCATTTACACATTTATTATATTTTCTTATATTATTGACATGCAGCATCTTTCCATTCTTTAATAGCAGTTATTGATATCCAGTATCCACTAAATACTAGATACTAGACACTAAACACTAGAGAGGGCCAAGCTGGCTGGCATTTTCGAGCCCACAAGGTCATCGAGCTATGAATATGAGAGCTGTGCAAATTGTGAATTAATTTTTGGGCTTATATGAGTATACAGTCAGTTAAAGGTTTGTCAAGTTCTATTTTATTGCCTAAGCATAGAAAATTTAGCTACAGCCATGTTTGCTTTATTAAGCTGCCATCGGCTTCCTCGTATTAGAACACGCAATATCAAGTTAACAGCTAATTCTAATGAGGAGGGGAAAACAGCTATCTAAATGTCATGGTCCTAGGTCTTTGACTCTGAAGTTTGATGTTTTTGCAAATTTAAATTCTTGCTTTGAAGCAGGTCTTTTGTTTAGTTCTTAGGTTTTTTTTATTGTTATATTTGATTTTTATGTTATTTCTGTTTTCATGCATGTTACCTTCTAGTTTGGGTTTTGCTTAACCCACCTCTCGGGTCATGTTCTGAAATTTCTTGGATTCTGGTTATTCTCTTTTGTCACTCATTTCTGGACTTTGGCCTCATACCTTAATAAAAAGGTCAATTTTTAGTTTTCCTGATTTGCCTGCAAGCCCTGCATTTGAGTAAATGTTTATTTACTCAGCTGTTTATTTCAGCTGTGAAGTAAAGGAAAGTGAACTGTTTGGGGACCGATGCATTTTACAGGCAGTCTTAATAGGCGAATGCAGTTTTGGCCCTTCAGCCGTGGCTTTCTTTTCCAGCCCTGGAGATTATGGCTTGGTATGAATATGGATCACTGGAATCTGTATGTTCTATCTGTAGTATGTGTAGGTGACACCTAGGTATTTAAAATACACTAAATTATTATACACACATTACCTGTGCTGGTGGTATTTGACATGTGCGAGTGGAATCAGATCTGTTGATTTATCTTAACAGCAGCCGTGCAGTTCCTGCAGGTGATACAGGAACAGCCAAAAGCCCTTGCAGGTAGCATTTTCCAGCAGGCTTTTCACGATTAATCATTCAGAGCTGAGGGTTCTATTTGTGGAGATTGTGTCCATTTGCTACCTGGTTGAATAACTGAATAAGTCAACACTAACAACGAGAGGGAATTTGTTCTTTGCTTAGCTGTTTCTCAGAATAACTCTCCTGAGGATGAAATTGAGATGATGAGAAAGGGAGAGGAAATGGAAAAGCCAAATGCATGCTGACACTGTGCAATACCATCGATGAAATAATAAAGACCTAACACTAAGGTCATGCTTTATTTAGAGTAAAAGCCTCTTGTGTTTTTGTTACCTGAGAGAACTAATAATAAAACCTTTCAATGTCCATATCGGACTCAGTCTTCTCCCAGTATCTCCATCATAACGTCAAGTAAAGTCCTCTAAACTGCATGCACTAATGCTGTGTTAAAGCAAATGAAAGCACACTACAGGCAAAAGTCTGCCCTGCAGCTTCCCTTTTGCACAAGGTACAAAGAATCAGATAATTAAGGACGTGTTTGCAGACATGCATAAACTACATGTACAAGGAAAAGGGGAGGAAATATCAAATGCGATTAAAAAAAAATGGAAGAATGATTGATCTCTCACCGTGGCGATACAATTATATGTAATTTTATGGTGATGCACAGCTCGGTGTTTATGAGCAGGAAATTATAATTGCAGCAAAAATGCAAGACCACAATACTTTTGTTACTGGTAGTTGTGATTGTTGATTAAGTGCTTGATCTTATTCTATAGCACTTTAGTATTTAATTAGCAAGTTGCTAGAACTGTTGTACAAAGCGAATGACTATGAATTAGCATCTTTTGTCCCAGGTAGTATCAACCAATGAACTACTGTTCATTAAAAAAACCTGAAAATTAAAAAAGCTTTAGAGCCTTTATCTTTGTAATAAAAGGCTTACAAATATATGAATTCTCCATGAAAATAAACAATTTTTGACTGAATAAACTAAAGATGAATTCAAAATGCTATTCTCTGCGTTGCTCTTGCCGTCTCAAACATTTAATGTGTGAGGTTGTGTTACACTGCTCTACAAAAGAAACTTTGCATAAATCATACAGTCACTCTACACAGTTCACATTTATTTGCATTCTGTACATACAACATGTCTGTCTGTGTGTGTGTTAGCTCCATGTGTGCATGACTTTATGCTTCATCTGCTTCAATGCTACTTCACTCCACAGCCACTGATGTGCACTGTCAGAGAGCAGCAACACAGGTCTCTAACCTGTCACACTGTGGCAGGGCATTGTGTGATGATAAGAGTGTGCTGAAGACACTCAGAATCCTCTGGGGTGATCAAGTGGTGCAAAGGTGCAGCAAGTCGACCACAAATTTGTCTTAGGCTGTGGCACAGGCTGTCACGGGCTTATGTTTATTCACATTATAATTACTTTTTCTTCCTGCATTTTTATAGATTTTCTTTTTACTGGTTTTACATGCATTGACCTTGCTTAATGTCACTCATTGAATTCAGTCAGATTCAAGAAGCTCCATTTATCCAAGCATATCCATAGCCAGGATTATCTTAACGTTTGTATGTGTCAAAATGCCTTTTTGCTGTTTGCTTTACATAGATAATGCCGCTTTAGACATAGCTTTTGGTTTAGATTTTTTAGTTTTTGAGATTTATGCACCTTAAGGATGTCTCATGAAAACTGGTTGAGGGATAAATGCAGTTTGGATTTCTTTTACAATTTGTCCTTGGTCTGTAAAACATCAAAATTGAAAGTCTGACGGTCACAGGTGTGAGTCTTTAAAATGAGTCAACAACAAACCGTGTTGGCCTTCATAGTTCTGTAGGGTGCAGACTCTGGGTCCATAATCTTTAGAGCCCTTGAGCCTAATGAGAGAACTACATCACAGGGGAAAGATGGGAATTAAATAAATAAATAATTATGAAAACATTCAACATAAAACACACAAATGAAAGGCCAGTTATTTTTAATTTTAGCCTTGAGCTTAAACCAGTTCCATTTAGGCTTTTGTGAAAAATGTAGAGCCACTTGTTAACATTATTGAAGCAGCGCTTCAGGACTGATTTTACAGTTCAGGTATGGGAATCTATTTTCTAAATCATCATCTAACATGATGTAGCGCTTCACTAGTCCCTAAGGACCCCAAAGCGCTTTACATTACATTCATCCACACACTGGTGATGGCAAGCTACATTGTAGCCACAGCTGCCCTAGGGCGCACTGACAGAGGCGAGGCTGCCGGACACTGGCGCCACCAGGCCCTTTGACACCACCAGTAGGCAACAGGTGAAGTGTCTTGCCCAAAGACACAACAACCGAGACTGTCGAAGCTGGGGCTCAAACTGGCAACCTTCCGATTACAAGACGAACTGCCAACTCTTTGAGCCACGATCGCACCAGATGAGCATTCTGTCAGGGAAACCCAAGGAACAGTAGAGTGAATTGATCCAAACACTGTCGATACCACTGTGGTATTGGTATCAGATTGACAGGATTGATGCTTTACTATATTTTTGTCCTCTAAGTTCAGTACAGCGCTCCTCTTAAATGAAACCAGACAAACTTGTTTAAACACAGCTCCTCTCATGCAAAAACCCCTCCCCCCCGGATGTCTGTATTATGAAGCAGTATTTCATGTTATCCAGGTAACCTCAAGGTTTTGTACTAGAAAGTTGGTTCACTTCTTACTGGCATGTATCATCATAGCAACTGATGCTGTGACCCTGACCTGCTCTGGGGTCATTGAGTTTAAAATTCTGTTGCTTACCCTTAAAATCATAAACATACTGCGTTGTGCTAGAGGTTGACCAGAGGTGACCATGCTTTTGCCCTGGCAGTGCCTTACCTCTGGATCTTCCTGCTGCTATTCGCACCTCTGATTCAATCCATTCATTTAAATCACGATTAAAAACGTACCTGTTCTACTGAGCATTTTTGGTTAGTTAGTGCTCATTCCATATATTTTATCCCTATGTTATTTATCTTCTATTGATGTACCACTGTATAAATATCCCCACCTTATAGTTGCGAATACTCCATGATTTTATTTTCTAAATTACGGTCAGATGTTTTATTTTCTTATTTTATCTGTTTTATTTCTTTAACTAGCATTTCTCACTTGTTAGCCGATTTGCACTCTGTTATGGTCTTATATCTATTATGTTTTAACTTTGTTGTTAAGCATTTTGGTAAATACAGTTGTACTGTATTGTATTGTCCAGTGCAGGTTATGTTCCAGATTGGCCAATCAGTTAGCTGGAAAATAGCATTACCATTAGTGGAAGATTTGTAGGATCTAAATGAGCATATAGTAGGAGGTTCTAATGTTTTTTAATAACCTCTAAAGTCTTTGCCTTTGCTTGATCAGCATCACTGTGTTGCCAAAATATTCACTCACCCATCAAACTAATTGAATTCAGGTGTTCCAATCACTTCCATGGCCACATGTGTATAAAATCAAGTACCTAGGCATGCAGACTGCATCAACAAACATTTGTGGAAGAATGGGTCACTCTCAGGAGCTCAGTGATTTCAAGGGTGGGACTGTGATGAGGATGCCACCTCTGCATCTCCACTTGTGAAATTTACTCACAACTAACTAAATATTCCACATTCAATTGTTAGTGGTATTATAACACATTGCAAGTGAATGTGAACAACAGCAACACAGCCACAAAGTGGCAGACCAGATAAAATTACACAGCAGGGTCAGCAGAGTGCATAGTGTTCAGAGGTTGCTTGTGCACTTTTTTCCACCATTAAAAACCACGGAGGCACTGCAATAAGAATAAAAACTGAAGGATTAATTTAATGAAGTATTTAATTATTATCCCATATCTTAATGATGTCATGAATTGACTCTTGGCTGGAAAAACCCGATCATTTTATACATTAAAAATGGGCAGCTTATCCTGAAATGTCTTGATAGTTGAGGGCCACGCTGGGAAACGTATTAGTTGTACTTCCTAAACATCAAGTATGCAATAATTTATTTTTCAGCACTTGTCTTATGGAGCTGTTCTCATTGCAACAAGATTTTGAAGTATTTTATTATCTTTATATTTATTAAACTGTCGCTGGCTCTGCTTTGATACAATCTGCACATTATTGTACAGATGTGCAGATATGTGTGGAAATAGAGGTAACAGTATCAGGTGAAGGACCAAATTACACTCTGTCAGGTGTTTAGTGTGGCGTTGCTACGTTCACAAAATTAGAAATAAATCATTAAAAAGACAATAAATTTAATTTTATGCAAAAACTTTACAAATCTTAATCTGTAGATGAGTTTCAATATGGCTGCTGAGTAACTTGCTTCTATAAGAAGCCAATTTAGGCCAATGAAGTAACACTTGTCAAATTCCATCATTATCCTAATTTTATATTGGGAAGCAGCCGTGGCTCATGTAACGTGGTTCTATATATTATAGAGTACAGTTCACTAAAGCCACAAAAAATCATCAGAACCAGCAGCAGCACTGGCCAACTGATCACAGCCTGGAAAAATCTACTGGATTTCACAACGGAAATTATTATGTGACTTATTTCTAAGTAATTTCCCATCGTTGGCATGCTGCACTGGAACGTCGGGTTCTTCCACCCGCCAAATCCCAATTTAATCCCTGGTGAAGATGTCCAGAGAGAGTGCAGTGAGCGAAAGTTCACAAGGCTGGCCGCATTCAGAACAAATCACGAAACAGCAGATTTTAATTAGGTCAAATTTGTCTCATTGGTGTGTTAAGTAGTGGCATGAGGATGACACTTGCTGTTTTGAGACAGGCCTGAGATCCTTCTTATACAGCATGACATGGTCTGCTCACTTGACTGTGTGTGTGTGTGTGCGTGCATGTGTGTTTTCTTTGTCTGTTTTCCCAAGAAAGTAATTTGGTGTTGGTTTAGATGAAAGAGTGGTTCAGATGTTTATTTGAAGTGAGTCTTTACATTTCATTAAAATTAATCAGTTGTTATTATCCTTAATATCCGTTTCATTTTAAGTGGCAATTACCCTTCAATATTAGTGCCTAACGTTACAAATATACACTATATTGATGGGCTTTAAAAATGAGTTTTTACTGCTGTCTCGATCCCCCTTTGCTTCCACGCTGTTTTAAATAAAACATTATGTTCCTCTCTCCATATATCTTCTATATTTTCTCCTCACTCTCCTGCTGGTATGCTGTGTGACAGCTAAACACTGTTCCAGCACCCCACTGATTTTCATCAAAATGGCGAGCACCGCCAAATCTAAATTCCTGTAAGTCAATGTGTACTTAGAAAGAAGAGAAAAATAAGTCAGTGTGGGGTGAGCATCAGCTTCTGATAGCTTTCTGTGGGTCTGTCTGCCAGTTTTATTGAATGGCTGAATCCATACAGCTCATATAGAGTTTAGAAAATAATTATTTGATCCCCTGCTAAATTTGTAAATTACCAAGATATAATAATAATAACCAAAAATCTACATTTTTTAACAGTTATAACTTTTATATAAGTTATTTTCTTTTTCATTAAAATAAAGCAGCTATAAAAATTTGAGATTGTTCATTTCTTTGTAAGTGAGCAAACTTACAAATGCAGCAGGGGATCAAATAATTATTTCCCCCACTGGGCGATGTGCAATTTTGTTCAATCCACAGATACAGGGAAGTAGCTGGAAGACTATTGACCTGATCAGCATTTCCACTTTTTCTCTTTCGATTTGTGTCAATACTTGAACTACACTTGAAATTTTTAAGAACAATATGTTAAACCCTTCAAAACGGTTTGTTATCTTCATACACGAGAAACAGGAAATGGGATTCTGTGGTGAAACTAAGTCAACAAGTCAGGTCAGTGCACGTTTATTTATGTAGCACATTTAAGCACCAAAGGGCTGCACAACATTCAATAAAACAATTAGGAAAATAAAATTAAAAAACAGTAAGAGAAAACGCTTAAAAGTATAATTAAAGAATAATCATTAATTAATTAAAAATAGCTTACATTGTTCACAGAAAGACATTGAGGGAAATGAAAAATAAGCTGAAAAGGCTAAGGAGAAAAGGTGAGTTTTTAATTGGGATTTTAAATCAGTTAGTTAGTGAGGCTGACAACCTGATCTGGAGGGGGAGGCTCTTCCAGAGTTTCAGAGCTGCGACTGTGAAGGACTGAAGCCAGTCTGGTGTTTGGATCCGCTCACAGCTGCTGGTCAGCTGACCTAACCGTGACATCGCCGATAGATACTTGAGGCCAAGGCCATGCGAGCATTTCAAAGTGAACAATGAGGTTTTAAAATGAATTGTAAAAAGCACCTATCTCGGATTGGTATCCAAGATAGGTGAAATATGTTAATGCTTCTGTTTACCAGGCAGTAGCGTTATGGACTCACTGATAATAGCGCCTTGTCCAATCTGATATATAAAGAATCACAGCAATCCAATCTGGATGTGATAACAGCATGAATCGCCTTCTTAAGATAACTTAAAGAAATCTGGGTTTGGACTACTGAGTAGTGTTTCTATCAGTTCAATATTTTAACCCTATTCTTACACATTTGTTTCATTGTGTAAGAAAATTACACTTATTTGTTAAAAGTGGACAAGCTTGCAGGCATAAATCACTAATATGAGTATTTTTAAAACATAATATGGACACAGGTGGGGTCTGCCCAGAAAAACATTTAACAGGAGCTGCAGTCTGGCCAAGGCTTGGGAGTGGGAAGGAGAAGACAACAGAGTATAAGAAAGGCAGATGATGGTTTCAGCAAACATGGTTACTTTGCTGTGTGGCCAATACTGGATGGCTTTACTGGCATCACATGGAAATAAGAGTTCTCTTTCCTGTAAGAGAGTATGAATGCAAACCAAGTCGAGCAGGCATATGTAGAACAAGACTGTAGCAAGTAATGTTTTGTGGGGGAGTTACCGCCTTTTGCGTGTTTACTATAGTGTTTTGCTGGATGTATGAGCTGTTTTGAGTAATATATTAAAGCAGCTGAGAAAAACTTTTGATGGATAAGTACATAAAAGCAAACGAGCAGGTCTAAAAGCTTTGCCGTTTTTCTCAAGTATTTTCTCCTTAATTTTTGGATGCATTTATTATTATGAAGTCTGACAGGGTATTAGGGTAAAGCAGTATCAGGAAGAAGATGTAAAAAAATAGATGAAAAATGAAAGAGAGGAGAAAAAAAAGAAATTCATTAGTGTCTAGACACAGTTCTCGAGGATGTGTGTGCATGTGTGCGCCTCCATATTTAGAGAAATCTTCAAGCATCTCTGATTGAATCAGCATGATATCAGATTTGGTGAAAACATGTGGTGTGCTGTCATCCAACATAGAGCTGTCAGTGTGCACCAAGACATGCAGAGTGTGAATTGTGAAGGCGGCCTCATCTCGCGGATGCCCTCCTGCCTCAGCGGACTGCCGCAGGCTCTTTGCTTAATATCACTGAATCTTTTTTCTATTACACAAAATCTCGATGCAACAAACCAAGTGAGTGAAGGTTTTACCTCTTACTAAGCCAATACATGGAACAGGAGTGTGATAGTGCTGTAGTCACACAGAAACAAGCTTTGGGAAACACAAGGGTTCTACTTGTGCTGCTTTTAAAGTCTGGTAGGTGATTTGATTTGTACTGATTGCTTCCAGTCCCCACCACACCTAATAATAATGTATTGCACCTAATCACCCCTCGTTTGTGATTGTACCATAATTGTACAACAAGCCTCTGGCAGCAAGATTAACAAATTCACTTGACATGCCCTGTGTGCCTGCACTGCTTCAGACTGAGCTTTCCACTGTATTCAATTAATTTGAAGTCCCATAGACAGGGAGCCTCAGATGCATTCTTAACAGAGGAGTACATACAGTACACAGAGCATCATGGGAGCTGCAGGAAGCTATGATCCTGTGACACCTTCTGTACTCTCACTTTTTCTTCTTGCCAAGTATCTCTACCCCTGCTGGGTCCGAATCCCAAGCCTGAAAAAATATATGCCGTGTTCTCGAGGCTAACTTAAAAGCACTGCTGGTCTTTGAACCAGGATTGGCTCTATAACCTGAATGGACAGTCTCA
>VUQR01015526.1:85648-97394 GCA_015108515.1 Hemichromis elongatus | reverse complement strand
GTCATGATCCTGGGTCGTTGACCCAGCGTTTTGTGTCTTATTTTCCACCTTCTTGTGTTTATCTTTATTTTGTATTCATTCTTAGGGTTGTTCTTATGTTTAGTGTTTAGTGCTCTTCCCTCTGTGCCCTCTTCGTGTTTTTGTGTTTGTATTTCCTGTTTTACTTTGAAAGTCTGTGTCAGTTGTCACTGTGTTGACTTGTGTATTGCTTCGTCATGTGTGAATTAGTTTCAGCTGAGCTCCCCTTCTGTGTGTCATTACCTGATTACCTTTTGTGTGTATTTATAGTGGGTGTCAGTGTGTGCTCGTCGTGGGATCGTCTGTTTAGTTTACCCCAGTTAATATCTGCGGCTCTCTGTTCCCCGTGCCGTTTGTTTCAGGTTAATTCACCCTTTAGTTTTCCCAGTTTAGGTTTATGTTTTGTTTTGCTCCTGCCTCTGTTAAACCTCTCACTGTAAATAAAACGCACTCTCGCATTCCACCTCCGTCTGCATTTGGATCTTTCCTCTATCTCCACACGACTGCTACCCCAGTCGTGGCAAATCAAGAAAAGCCTCTGTTTAGCAAAAGCTTCATATTTCAGCATGACAATGATCCCAATACGCTGCCAAGGCAGTAAAAACATTCATTCATGGATTGGCCTCCTCCAAAGTCCAGATCTCAATATTATTAAATCAGTGTGGAATCATCTTGACAGAGACTGGAACAAAAAGCAGCCACGATCCAAAGAAGAGCCTTCAATGTAATTCAAGGAGCCAGGAGAACAGTTCCTGAAGCCTACTTAAAGAAATCAGACGAAAACTGCCTAAGAGAATTCACGCTGTGTTGATCTCTCTTAGGCAAAGGCAGTCCCACCTTATGTTGATTTTCCAGCTGGTTAGATTCTATGATTCCACATATGATTACATGTTTTATTGCACAGTACTGTAAACGCCAGTGTTAGAAGTAAGTCCTCCAGATTGTCCATTAAGCCAAAATACAGCAGATTCACTATAAAGTAATGTGCCAGCTATTATTATTTTTATTATTATTTATTTATTTATTTTCAGCTAGTGTAAGAAATAATTCTGCTGTGTTTTGGTGTTTTGAATTCTATTAGCCTATATTCTGTCTGTATTGTTTTATATGGTTTTATTGTGTTCTTTACCAAACTAGTCAATTATATCCTGTATTTTTTCTTATTTTATACTAGTGGATATATGCCATTATGTTTCATTCCTTACATTTGTAAATTTAGATAATTATTCACGAGAATTGTGAGATTCTGGCATGGTGCTAATGACTCAATGATACTGTAAATAATTAATTAAATAATTCTTCTTCTTTTACTTGTTACAGATTAACCTGCATGCATTTTTTAATGTTCCCTTTATAATGTGAATTCTTCTAGCTACAATAATCCTGTAAATTTGCGACAGCTTAAATACTTATTCTACTACTCTCTGTTCTTTCTCAAATGGTTGAAAGCACCCCACACAATCTGTTCTATTCTGTTCTACAGAAACATAAAAACGTACCACACAAAGGCACAGTGACAGTGTAAGCAACAGTTTACCTGTGTAAATAAAAGAATTAAAAATATTTATTAGATACTAAACTGAACAAAATTTTTCAGTGTCATGATGCAAACCTTTTTCTTAATATAACACTGGTTTATAGATATTTTTCTCCCATTTTAGGATATTCAGAAATCATCTGTCTGATCCATCCGTTTTACTGTGTATTTATCTGTTGTGCAATTGCAGTTAACTGCGGATTTTATTGTTGTGTCGCGTGTGCTTTTGGATGGAAAAGTATTAAAGAAATGGAGATGGAGGGAGATGGAGGTTTGACTATGAAGGTGTTGCAGTATGTTTTCAGGCAGAGCAGAGCTAGGCTGCAGCTGTATCTCTCCAAACAAAGAAGCACTTTCCTTCCCCTTCTCAATTCAATAGCTGCGTGCATGTTTGCAGCAGTGTGGGAACGGCAGGTTAACCACAACACAGTCAGTGCCATTGTTCTTCTTTATTTACTGGCACCCGATGAAAATCAAGAAGTGGAAAAGCCAAGCATGCATAATTATACTATTAGACTGAAAGCTGCTGTGACCACAGAGTTGTAATTATTATCTATGAACTGCGATCATGTTTGTGTAATGGGTGACACATTAGCAGACAGGCAAAGCTTGTTCGGAGACTTTTAGTCTTTCGGTGTTAACGTTTAAACAAGGCTCATTTTTTTAGACAGGCACCTTTACGTTTTCACTAATTATGGTTTAAGAGTTAATATCATGTGGGTTCTAAGCATGTCTAAGCACAAAACATCACACTTTTATGCCACTGTCCTTTGAGTTAATGTGGAATAATATGTCACAAATATATGTATTTATGACATATAAATATGTCATATTTGTGTTGTGACTTATTTTCTAAAGATGCATCGGTGCAAACAGGCCAGCAGAAGGCAGAATAGAGCAGTACATTAATAGTTAAAGAGAACTTCTAACTCTCTTTTTCTTTGTTGATCCGGCACTCTTAATGTTTTAAATGTCACAGATATTTTCTTTGAGGGTCAAAAGATCAAAACTAAGATAAAATTATAAAGTAATATTTTGTTGTTGTCCTAAAGCATGCTAATTTGAATAAACTTTATATATACGTGGAATATTTCATTTGTTTAAAGCTTTTGCACTGGGACTGTGCGCACAGATTATAACAAACCATGATGACCTCAAAGGCCTGTTTGACTTTGCTGCAACAGTTGATGTGATGCTCTCTTATCTTCTCTGCTAAAATGCGAGCTCAGAACAGCAGTTTACAAGTTTAACTCTGTTTATCTCGTTACCGACAAACACACAAACACTTGGTGCCGATCAACAGGTTAAACATCGCTTGTTGTTCATTTGCCAAAGTGTAAAGATTATGATGCACCTCAAATAGCCTAATAGTGTACAAGTCACAGGGCTGTGCAAAAGTCTTGAGTTGCCCCATTTTTCTTTATAGTTCACTTCCATCTTACTTGTATTTTTTTAAAGTGGTCTTGAGCTAAAGTTCTCCAGGTTTTCTCAAAGTCTTTAGACACTGGCTGTTTTTTTTTTTGTTTTTTTTTTACTTATTTCTGTCCAGTTCATTCGTACAAGACTATTTTCAGACATTATTTTTTGTTTGTTAAGCCCCTTGACACTAACATATGAATCTAACTA
Source organism: Hemichromis elongatus (assembly GCA_015108515.1). Lineage (NCBI taxonomy): Eukaryota > Metazoa > Chordata > Actinopteri > Cichliformes > Cichlidae > Hemichromis > Hemichromis elongatus. The sequence continues at coordinate 94,213 of VUQR01015526.1, read as the reverse complement.
AAGGGATGAACCAGTGTTGTGTCTACACATAACAGACAACTTTGCAAAGAAATAATTTTAAATTGTACCTTTAGGCATTTTGTTACAGAAACACAGAATCTGTTTCCAGTTTTTTAGTTGAATCTATGAAAAAATTCAAATTACATCACTTATTTGTGGACTAACAAGTTGATTCCCAAAGAGCTATTACTTGGTATATCTCAGCAGGGTTTGCAGTTTCTCCTTAGAAGATTTGAGGAAACTGGGCAAATGGAGGACAAAAAACGTGGCACACCTAAAAAAAACAACAACTCCATATCTACAGTAAATGAACTTATTGACTAAATTGTCACAACTCAAGAAGCCTGCGTAGCTAATCCTGAAGACAAAAAGAAATTACAAAAATAGCATTCAAGCTGTAATAAAAAATTATGGTGGTCGTGCCAAATATTAACTTTGAAGCTGGTTAGCGTTGTGCAAACTGTTAGAATTGCTGTATATCCTGTACTTTTATGTGTGACTGCGCATAATTCAGCAGGCGTGCAAGCACATGCAGAAACGTAAGTAAGAGGACTTTGACGGCAGGTTTTCCAGATGTTGTGCAGAAAAACTTTTAAGGCAAAAAGTTTGTGAGATGCTGATTCAGTTTTGGGGTTTTTAATCCAATCACTGCTGCCCCAGTACTCTGATATGTTCCATTTAGTGTGTAATGTTTATGATAATGTACTTTTCAGTGTTGCTAAAGCACTCACAGTACCATTTACAGAGGAAGTGGCATTTTTTCTAATATGCTGAAGTAATGACACACACACAAAGAAACCCTTCAAGTATGGGGAAGTTTAAAATTGCACTTAAAGTGATTTGTGTATTTTAGGTTACATTTTATTGGATACGTTTCCTCAGAGATCAAACAGAAAAACAAAGGCCACAAGCTCTGCTGTGTGCTGAGGTAGCACAAAACAAATTAAAAACATCAAATCAGTGTGTCTAATCAGCAAACAGCATCAGAAAGAAATCCATTATTCGGATAGTGATGTGGTGGAATATTTAGTTTGGAATAGATTTAAAAACAAGAGAAAAAATGTGCTGAAAGGTGGTTTGGGGGATTCAGAGAGAGGTTTTCTACTTTCTGCAGTACACCACTGCACTATATGCCACCACTCCCACAATTGCTACTAATGCGGCGCCTCCATAAAGCAGCTCGGTGGAGCTCAGAGGTTTGGTCTTGGGAGAAGTTGGCTGTGGCTGCAGCTTCTCTGCAGGCTCCTTAGCTGAATGTTTATCCAGGTCTGTGAGGGGGATCTGTGAAAACTCTCGTTGTTCAACACTCGCTGCTGGAGGCTCCGGTGCCATCGGTGCTAGAATAGAAGGAGGGTGGAGGCCCTGAATAGAATACAGCTCCTCTACTTCAGATGTTGTGGTTGAAGGGACCGGGGTGGATGTTGTGGATGGGGGGTCGAGCTTGACGATAGGCAGAGGAGGCAGGGCCATCGGGGGAACCACGTGCCTGAACTCTCCTGGCTCACGCTCCACATAAGGCTCCTCTGCTGACACCAGGAGCTCCTGAGTTTCTGGGGCTTGGAGGTCCTTCTCCTCCTCCCTAAGTGCCACCAGCTCCCTCTCCCCACCCAACACACTTAACATACTCGTATGCATCTCCTCATCTTCTTCCTCCTCTTCCTCTGCTCGCTTCCCTTTCTCCTCTGCCTCTTCAAGCATCTCAGCCTCGTCCCGCTCCAGGTGGACCATGTCAGAGTTGGAGGAGTGGTTCTCCTCTCCTATCAGCAGTGCCCCATCACTGCTGTCAAGGCTCTTGGTGTCCTCAGGGTCTACATCGCCCATTGTTGACCAGGACTCTGCAAGCAGGCTCTCACTCTGCCAGCGTCCTGGAGTTTCTACCTGACTCGGGGGTAGTGCATCAGAAGCAGGGCTGAGGGTCTCTCTGCCTCCTCCATCCCCCCTAGTGGGCTCAAGTGGGGCCTTTCCCTCCAGAATGAAGGCTAGCTGCAGAAGAGACAGAGAAATATCATAGCATGGTCTTAATTTTGTATAAAGATGGTGTGAGGGATATTTTATATCTTTTATATTTTTATTGGCACACTTTGGGCCCCAAAGTACCACTAGAGGATCATTTAAACATAACAGCCTGAGTATTGATGGTGACCATGTCCAACCCTTTATACCCGCACTGTACCCATCTTCTGATGGGTCCTTCCAGCAGGATTAGATGCTATATCATAAGGTTCAAATGATCTCAAGCAGGTTTCTTGATCATCCAGTCACAATATCTCAATCCAATCGAGCGCTGTTGGGATGTGGTGGAACAGGAAATCCACGTCGTAGAAGGGCAGCCAACAAATCTGCAGCAACTGTGTGATGCTATCATGTCAGAATCGATGAGGAATGTTTACAGCACTTTGTTAAATCGGTACCACAAAGAATTAAGTTAGCTCTGAAAACAGGGTCCCACAAGGTGTACCTAATAGAGTGGCTGGTGAGTAAATAATGCATTGAAAACAAAACAGGACTTAAAGGATGTGAAAAGGAGCTTGCGTCATGAAAGCATAAAAACACTGCATTGAAATCATATTTTAATCACCGACAAGGGTTCATTCTGCAGTAGTGCATTTACCTTCAAGTACATTTTGCTTAACCTTTGTGTTTTAACAAAACCATAAATCCAGCACAGCCTTTTGCTTACACTATTTGTCTTATGTGGTAATTCCTACGTTTATTCAAGTTTACTTGTTCTGAATATGCCAAAAGTCATGCTCCAGATCAAGACAGTAGTTTTGTCTTTTTGATCTGTAAACAAGTCATGAGTGGTACTAATGTTAGGCATAACTTTTTTTTCTTTATTTCAAAAGACAAAAATACCTCCACTTCCAGGTCTATGATGCAAATAGTTACCATGTGGACTGTACTGACTACATATTACCTCTGTTATTTTCAGATTAGCGCCTCGTGTCTCAGCTTAAGTCACAGAATATGTGCTCACTTTTTTGGATGCCTTTATTTAGAATAAAATCAGAATTCATCCAAGGTGTGCAGCTGTAAAAGTCTGTGTGTGGTGGTAGTATGATAAGGGATACTTATAGAGACTACAGTGCCTGCTGCCACAGGCTGGAAAAGCACAGACTGCTCCAAGTGGGTCCCACTTTTTTTGAAAACACCTTCACAAAGACATGGAGTTTTTGATACCCTGCAGCACAGCCACAGAATCCCCTCATGACTGCTACTGTTACAGATTTTACATGTCTGTGCTCTCATTGACATGAATGAGGGTTGGAAAAAGTTGCTCACTAGCTTGTCGTTATTGCAGCAGACTGTGGCTATCTATAGCCCCGACCTGCATATCTTACTATGTTTAGACGCTGTATACATCTCCATCTGTCACCCGAGAATGGCAGCTCCTTTAGTGATTTCAGATGGCATGAGAATAGGGCGAGAGTTGTGACTCTAAATTTAAAGGAAATTTTAATATATAATCATATGAAATCTGAGTTTTGGGGAAAAACATTCTTTTTTGATAATGGTTTGCACTGTTGTGTATGCATGCATTCAGCCCAAATGTACCCCATAGTCTGAAGGTGACCCTCCCATTCCCAGCTCAGCATCGGCTGCACAGATTTGTCACCCTTATTCCAGTCCCAGAATAGATATTTTCAGCACTTCTGTCTGATGTTGTATCACGTTTACAACATGTGGCCTGTCTGCGTGTCTCTCTGATTTCAGAACATACCTCTTAATGAGCCTCTAACAGTCTCTCCGCACCTTGAAAATTTGTGACATTAGTACTTAACTCAATATTACATGTTGCGGATCACTGTAGAGAAAAACAAACAGAGGTAATTAGCAATGATTAGCAGCTGCAAAGTTGAAATTAGATTCAGTTTTAGTAGAAAAGCTGAGGAATGTCCTTTAGTTGATATCTTTATAAAGGAGGCCTATCAAATTTCATGTTTATTATACCATAATATGAATTTAATAATGAGAAACACAAGTAAGATGGGCTGGTTGTCTATTGGTTCAGCTGAGGGATATTTGGTGTTGTTGTCGTCTCTTTGTTTTTTCAGACATTAACTGGTAAAACGTAGCTCCTACAGTACAAAAAATAAAATCATAGTGTGCACGCTGTCTGACTTTTAAAATAAAAGGTTACACAAACATATCTTGATTCCTGTGTCAGATATTTCAGGTATGTCTTTATTTATTTACCTCCCTCATGAAAGGATTTTATCTTTTATCTCTTAAAAGGATTAAAATTAAACAATAGCTTTATTTCAAAGCCACAAAATGTATATGATATGTACCAAAAATCAACTTGTCTAAGGTAGGGTAGTTATTTTTTGCAAAGATAAGATAAGATAAGATAAGATAAGATAAGATAAGATAAGATAAGATATTTATCAGTCCTGAGGGAAATTCTTGTGCCTCTTACATGCTCAGTTCAATAACAATAGAACCAAGAGCAGAAACACAAACAGTGTTACAGAGTCACAGAGAGTAAAAAAAAACAAAAAAACTCAACTGCTAAAAAAACAAGGTACTAATAGGAACAACATTATGAAAAATAAACATAAATACAAATATGACTATGTACAGTAGTTTAAATAAGCAGGTGATTGTTATTGATAAGGTTAAAACTACTTGCAAATGCAAACAGTGATATTGTAGTAATAATCCTCCTATCTGGTAAGAACATTTGTTGTAATTAAAGATTTGCATTGCTTCACTGTTGCTGCTTTAAACACACATACCTGCAGTTCAAAAACAAGACACTGTTTCTTTTGTGTTGTCTCACAGAGGAAAGACCTTTCCTGTCTGTTATGCAACAGCTTGTAACTTTTTTGTGCAATAAAACCTCTGACTGGGTAAAAACAATAGGCTTAACTTTTCCATTTCAGAGTAGTACCCTCACTGCTTGATTCAGGTTAGTCTTTGATGTATTTCTTGAAGCATTAATTAGGTTTTGGGGACTAAAATCCTTTATGTTTGGCTCAAATATCTTAGTTGTTTCATAGGTGATCTGCTTTGTAGAAATAAACACCATAAAATGAATAAATTATCTACATTCTTATATTACATACATTAGTTTTTGTCATAATAAAAGCTACAGTGAACTTTAAAAGCATTAGAAACTGGCAAGTTTACTGTTAAAGTGTGTCTTTGTAATAAGAAGCTTGTTTTTAAAAAGCTGAAAGAACAAATGATCCCAAATATCTATTTGACTTGGCTCTCCTCTGGAAACAGCAGCTCTTCTTTGCTTAAATGGGGTCAAAAGTCTGCAGAAGGAAGATTGTGAAGGGTATCCCAGGATGGCCTTTGTTCCTTTGTTTTGTCCAACTTAATAAACATGGGCAAAATCATTCAAGCTGGTGCCAATGGCAAAGTTTACCAGTCTTTTCTATTAACCATGTTGAGGCTGCCTAATTCAACAAAACACTGCAAATGTTAGAGTAAAATCTAAAGAACAACAACAAAAAAAAAAAGAATAAAGAGTTCCAAGAGTGAGCTTTCAACCCCACAAACTCCACCCCTTCCTTAGAGAGCAAATGCCATCCAGACGTGCTAGTCGCCATATTTCCTCACACAGACATTGTGGCTCTGCGGGCCTGTGCAGCCTTAAAGTTGACCACACAAAAAAATTTAAGCCCTGCATCCACACAAACAAACAGCAAGGCCTTACTTGCTGCTGTGTGCTCCACCTTTCCTAACTGTCCTACTTGAGTAATTGGATTCCCATTGATCCTATCCTAGCTCTAACAGACTTGTGATAAAGCAAATGCTCAGGGAGATTTAGAGCACTTTTTCTGTGCTAATGCACAATGGGGGCAGATTGAAATCGCATATTCACAAAAGGTCAGCTTTCAATGTCAAAGTTGAAGAGTGAGCCGATAAGACACACCTCCTGTCCATTTCTCTGTCTTGTATTTGTCCTTCCTGCAATCATCTTTCTAACGCTCGCAGCATTAAAAGAAGCAATTGGCCCCCGAAATCAAATCACAGTCTTAATTCAGAGCACAGTACTACTTCACATTAGATCCTGTAGAGGAGTCCAAGATTTATTTTCTGCAAGTTTCAAAAAAAGAGAGAGAGAGAAAGATCCAAGCATACCTGTGTCCTCTCGATGAGCTGCTAGATAAGAGATCAAAGTGTGATGTGCATTCAGATACAAAGCCACAAATCAACAGATAGGCAGACATGCATGCTGGAGCTGGCACAGGAATAACAAGGTACCGGTAAGCAAGCTGTGCAAAAGTCTCTCTCCCCGTCCCTCTCCTCATCCAGCTCTCTCTCTCTCTTTCTCTCTCTCTCTCAGTCACCCTACTTCCCAAATCCATCACATAAGAGCTGGCTGGAGAGGATTCAGCGGTGACTTCACTGTGAAACAGGATAAATGTTGTAAGTCAGCTGACTCTGAGTCTGAATTAATCAAGGTGTGAATCTTCATGTTTGTGGTCTCTAAAGGCTGGCAGACGTTAGTGAGTGAGCGTGCCACTTAGGTCAACAGACTGTGGACTTTTTATGTTCACTGTCCAAACAACAGATTATCAGTCAGCTCACAGTGTGCACAGCAGGAGCACAGAGTGGAAAATGCACGTCAGATGGGGAGAAGAGCCATTTTTAAACTAGAACTTTCCAACTTCTAGTTCCCCCTGCTGGCAAGACACTTCATAAAAGAAGGAGCAAATGCACCAACATGTTTTATTTATTTATTTATCTTCATTGCACTTATTCTTTTCACTTTATATGCCACTGTGCACTCATAATTGCCCCATTGGGATAAATAAAGTTATTTGAATCTGAAAAACATAGTTTTAGATGTGAAAACTGCAATTTATTTATCGTTATTTTATGTTTCATCCTCTAATTTCTTCTGCTTTCTCTCTGCTGTTAAACATGTATTATAAAAACTTGTCACAAGACTCTATACAAAGAAAGGAAAATGCCACAATAAAGTCTTAATTTTACTGTACAGTGGTAAGGTTGAGCTGGTTTGGAAATAGGATGTTAAATTTGGAACTGCCAGGCAGGAAGAAAAGAGAATGCGGTGAAGGAGGACATGAAGAGCCTGGTATGGCACAGGAGGATGCTAACAAAGAAGACCACAAATAAATCCTAATACATACACAATACCTGTCAAAAGTTTTGACACACCTTCTCATTTAATGATTTTTCTTTATTGTCATGACTATTTACATTGTAGATTGTCACTGAAGCGAAGCTATGAACGAACACATATGGAATTATTTAGTAAACAAAAAAGTGTGAAATAACTCAATTTATATTTATATTTTAGATTCCTCAAAATAGCCACCCTTTGCTTGGATTACTACACTCTCTCACCTGAGATGGTTTTCCAACAGTTTTGAAGGAGTTCCCAGAGATGCTGAGCACTTGGTGGACCTTTTGCCTTCACTCTGCGGTCCATCTCATCCCAAACCATCTCCATTGGGTTTAGGTCAGGTGACTGTGGAGGCCAGGTCATCTGGTGCAACACTCCATCACTCTCCTTCTTGGTCAAATAGCCCTTACACAGCCTGGAGGTATGTGGGGGTTCATTGTCATTTTGAAAACTAAATGATGTTCTAACTAAATGCAAACTGGATGGGATGCCATGTCACTGTGAGATGCTGTGGTATCCATGTGGGTTCAGTGTGCCTTCAGTTTGAAATATTTTCCTTTTAGGGATCCTAGAGGAACCCTTTTGGAGGAACCAACAGTATTACCAGCACAGCACCCCCACACCATCACACCTCCTTCTCCGTGCTTCACTGTGAGAACCATGCATGTAGAGACCATCCATTCACCTCTGTCTGGGTCACACAAAGACAGAGCTGGTGAAACCAAAGAGCTCAAGTTTGGAATCATCAGACCAAAGCACAGATTTCTACTGGTCTAATGTCCATTCTTTGTGTTTCTTGACCCATATAAATCTCTTCTGATTGTTGCTTTTCCTTTGCAAATTGACCATAAAGGCCTGATTCACAAAGTCTCCTCTGAACAGTTTATGTAGAGATGTGTTTGCTACTGGAACTCTGTGGGGCATTTACCTGGGCATCTAATCTGAGGTGCTTTAAAACTTGCGATTTCTGAGGCTGGTGACTCAGATGAATTTATCCTCAGCAGCAGAGGTCTTTCTTTCCTGGGGCGGCCCTCATGTGAACCAGTTTCATTGTAGCGCTTGATGGTTTTTGGGACCTTCAGTTCTTAAAGTAGCAATGTTGTTTCTCTTTACTTAGCTGATTGCTTCTTGCCATAATATGAATTCTAACAGCTGTCAAATAGGGATGTCAGCTGTGTGCCAACCTGACTACTGCAGAACACAAGTGATGATCCCAACCCCATTAAAAAGGCAAGAAATTCCACAAATAAACCCTGACAACACACACCTATGAAGTGAAACCATTTCAGGTGACTGTTCGTATAGGTCAGTTCGTACATGTATATATATATATATACGTGTGTGTGTGTGTGTGTGTGTGTGAACAAGGAGAGGAGAGGGTGGTGACAACCAAACAATGATGGAAGGATGTGAAAACAAGGATAAACACAGAAGGACACATTTCTTTGCTGTGAAAT
>VUQR01015526.1:46661-85628 GCA_015108515.1 Hemichromis elongatus | reverse complement strand
TCTCTGTAGCCCAGGTCAGGCGCTTCTGCCGCTGTTTCTGGTTCAAAAGTGGCTTAACCTGGGGAATGCGGCACCTGTAGCCCATTTCCTGCACACGCCTGTACACGGTGGCTCTGGATGTTTCTACTCCAGACTCAGTCCACTGCTTCCGCAGGTCCCCCAAGGTCTGGAATCGGTCCTTCTCCACAGTCTTCCTCAGGGTCCGGTCACCTCTTCTCGTTGTGCAGCATTTTCTGCCACACTTTTTCCTTCCCACAGACTTCCCACTGAGATGCCTTGATACAGCACTCTGGGAACAGCCTATCCGTTCAGAAATTTCTTTCTGTGTCTTACCCTCTTGCTTGAGGGTGTCAATGATGGCCTTCCGGACAGCAGTCAGGTCGGCAGTCTTACCCATGATTTAGGTTTTGAGTAATGAACAGGCTAGGAGTTTTTAAAAGCCTCAAGAGTCTTTTGCAGGTGTTTCGAGTTAGGTTAATAGCTCGTTTAGTGAACCTTTTCATGATATGCTAATTTTTTGAGACAGGAATTTTGGGTTTTCATGAGCTGTATGCCAAAATCATCAATATTAAAACAATTTAAGGCTTGAACTACTTAAGTTGTGTGTAATGAATCTAAAATATATAGAAACTCTAATGTTTATCAGTACATTGCAGAAAATAATGAACTTTATCACAATATGCTAATTTTTTGAGAAGGACCTGTATATATACGTGTGTGTGTGTGTGTGTGTGTGTGTGTGTGTGTGTGTGTGTGAACAAGGAGAGGAGAGGGTGGTGACAACCAAACAATGATGGAAGGATGTGAAAACAAGGATAAACACAGAAGGACACATTTCTTTGCTGTGAAATTTGTAGACAATATTGTGTGTGTGTGTGTGTGTGTGTGTGATTTGTGTTTTCTTACATGCCTCATGGAACATAAAGGTATTTACTTTTGTAATTTCAGCATAGCCAAATACAGTTATAGCAATATACATTAATTCAGTAATATTGCAGAAATTCTAAATACGTTTTTAATATAATTTAAAATAGTTGTAATATAAGGCTAATAAACAATAAAACAAACAGAATACAGATATGAACTTTATCCAGAGAAAATCCTGAGGAAAATTAAGGTAACTCAAGGTCAGAAAAATTCTTCAAAATATTTTGAATAAAAAAACTGTAGCATTGGAGATTATTATTAACAGATAGCGTACAAAAATACATGTATTTATACTTTCTTACTTAAAAAATTATAAGTTATAGTTACGTTTATATTTCACTTTGTACGTGACACGTATAGTTGAATACTGAGTAAACAGCCACTTTTTTTCTTTAGTCACTCGCTTTTTCCTAGCGCTTGACGGCCTCTTCCGCCGGAAGTAAACATCACGTGACTCCGAAAATCAGCTGATCCTCCGTAGACATCTTTACGAGTCACGACTGCAGCGATTAATTCAAACCGTCTTCTCTGTGATTCTCGGGTACATAAATATCGCTTAAAGCTTAAATGATGGGGTTAATTTCATTTTCTGGCTAATAGTGGTCTCTGTTTTCATTCAGCGGTTTTTATTATTCGTGATTTTTTAAATTGTTACTTTCTCCGGCAGGCCCAGGCGGATCTTTGACAACTGCAGCCATGGCGCTGAGCGATGCCGACGTACAGAAGCAGGTAATGAGCCGTTTTCACCTACATAAAGACACCATTTTACCGCTTGTCTTCACTCGTTAAAGAAGCGGTTCGTTAGCCTGTTACAAACCTGAGAAATGCTTTACGCCGCTGAAGTATTTACAGGAAGTCGGTGTGTTAAAGAAGAATGACATTGAGAGAGCTGCGGTAGGGTATGGTTAGCGCTGAATTAAATAAACGGCACCTAGAGGCAAACATTTGTTGTTTTTAAGATTTACACTTGGACCCAAATAAGCAGCTATTTTTGCAGCTGGGACTTCAGGATGTGATACTGAGGGTCATGCCTCTCTGCATGATCACATGATGAACACATGCCAAGACCTAAGGAGGAACTTGGAATGAGTGAGCCACCGTGTGCTCACGGGAAATCTCCTCAAACATGGAAATAAGTCTAATAAAAACTTCCCACTGTACAGTGTTATGACCAGGTATTTCTATAGTAGTTGGCTGTTTGATACACATTTCCACAGTGTTGAAACAGCACTTAAAGTGGTAATAAAGCAATTTATACACAAAACAGTATTTTACTTTTTTTCTTTTTTTTTAAATGTAATGATGAGTTAATAAACAAGCTTTTTTTATGTGATACTCATTGTATTTGGTGTTTGATGAAGCATTTTTAAAGGCCAACGAGGAGGGTCAATACCGCAAATACTGACTCTGGCCGATATGAAATGCTCATGAGTGTCCCTCAATATATCATAGAAATGTGTAAAACATTAATCAGTCTAAAATCAGTATAAAAACTAAAGCAGCAGATTGAATGAAAAATAATTTGTGTGAAGCCATTGTGGAATTTCTAGAAGTGGGCCAGCAGGGGGCGGCACTCCTAGTTGCCAGCAAACAAAATAGACTGATGGTTGTATAGAAGTCTTTGGGAAAACAGCTCCTCTGTGACCTCAGTAAATACTTTCCTGATGGCTTTGTGTGCTCAATTCTTAGTCTCAGGTTACATCGAATAATACATGAAGTTTATTATGCGAATTATTAGAGTTGTTGAACAGTGAGCCAAGTTCTAATTTCCTCAATGAGATCCATCCCTTGCTCATCACCTTTGCACAGCTGGTAAAAAAATCATATGAAACAAAATGCACAGAAACATTTTTCACTGGGGTGATGGAAACAGTCCGGTTCAGAGCAGGGGGATGAGCTGCATCTTCACCCATAAAGATGAGATTTTAAGACCTCCCCCTGTACCGTTAATGATGAATTTTGATACAGCAGTACATATCTATAAACACGTGATTTGAAAACCATTAGAATAGTTTCTGGGTTTATCTAAGAGTACCTGCGTAGGCAGAGACCAACCTCACTAACTCCAGATGCACACCCAGTTATTTTGTACATAGCAGGCCTGAAATAAGACAGTAACCGCTCAGGTGAGGAAAGAGAAACGAGCTATCCTTACTAGGATTCTAAGGAGGAAAGATATAAGAAATCACTGACATTTTGCTTCATATACACAGAAAAATAACAAAACTCGCTGCTCAGTGACGCACCTCAGACAGTAAAACATACTTATTTTTATGGGATAGCTTGATGTTTACCAGACTAATGCTTTGCTATCACTTTATCAAGCGTTCAAGGAGTTTCATTTCCAGTGTATTGCATCAGAAAGGAAAGTCACAAGTTGCATTAGGTGCAAATGTTTTTTAATGTGAAATAAGCTAAGCATATTTGTTATGAGGGTCTTTGGAGGCTCTGAAAATATCTTCAGATGAGAAAAGATCAGATTTAATGTTGTTTAAAGATTAAGGTGAATTAGATTTCCCAAAAATCGGATTTGGAGCAAAGTGCATATAAAATCAAAGAAGCTGTTGCTATGGGATGTTAATTTTATGTTTTTTAAAACAGCACAGGCTTGTTTTTAGTCATGCTTTGTTCCCATCCACAGATTAAGCACATGATGGCCTTCATCGAGCAGGAGGCAAACGAGAAGGCGGAGGAAATTGATGCAAAGGTATGAAAACACATACACATCACCACACAGTGCTGTACACAGATATCAGACTGAATAGCTTTTATGTCTTTATTAGTGAGTCAAAGCTGAGAAAAGAAAGGGAATGGGAACATGTGGACAGGCATTAAAGGTCACCTGTATCTTCAAGTTCATTAATCACATGAAGAACATGTTTAGTAGCATCAGGCCTCCTGGCCTCCATCAGACTGTGTATCATTACACACATTTATTTAATTGTTTTGTCTTAAGAGGGGCACAAGAAAAGCAACATAGCAGCTAATATATCCAATCAATTATTTTTAAAAATGCAACATCTTTCCCCAGACAGTGTACGTAGAGCGGCTGGAGGCGAGTGTGTTTTGTAACAGAAGGATAGCAGTGAGAGTTAAGCGTGGTAGTAAGAGCTGCTGTGATGTGTGATTTGGAGATAGTGCCACAAAAAGGTCAGTTTGGAGGTGGCAGAGATGAAGATGCTAAAACTCTGACATTTTAAGAGTGACAAGAAAGCACAAGATTAGACCTGAGTACATCAGAAGGACAGCTCAGGTTGAGTGTTTTGGAGACAAAATTAGAGAGGCAAGGCTGAGATGGTTTGGGTGCATGGAGGAGGGATAATGGGTATATTGGACAAAGGATGCTGATTATGGAGCTTAGAGGAGAAAAAGAGGAATACCTCAGAGGTTCATAGGTGTTGTGAAGGAGGACATGCAGAGGGGTTGATGTGACAGAGGAGGATGGTGGAGAAGGGGGCAGATGATGGGAGAAGTCAAAAGTAAAATGTCCGTCCATCCATGTTCTGCTGCTTTCCAGTTCCACAGATGCTGTCCTCAGCTACCTTTTCTTCCAGCCCACATTACTTGCGGTGTTGGTATTGTTTTTTTCTGTAAGGGAGAACTGAGACACCCATTGGAGAAAGCTCATGTCCACGGCTTGTAACTCCGAACTACTATTTTCAGTCGTTATCAGAGCTCCATACAGGTCACCTGAATCATGTAGCTAAGGGTAGAAACATCAACAGAATTGGAAATCGGCAGCGATGTCACAACAGTCGTCTTTACTGTGACATTCTTCCAACTCCTCTGACCCAGGGTGGGTACTCCACCTTTTTCCAGATGAGAGCTATGGCCCCAGGCTTGGAGCTTCCTGCTGTAAACCACTTCAGTGCAAGCTGGAGATCACCTGAGGGGTGATCAGTGCAGCCCTTGTAGACTCAAACACCAACCAGGAACAGGCTGACTTACTGCAGTCACTCACCATTAGATGGTGCTGATGCTGCATGCTTGCAGCATAAGATGATATGAATTGCTCTCAGTGCTCTCAAGTTCCAGCTGCCTCAGGCACTATTTTACCACAGCAGCAAAAGCAGATTATGAGAAGAGTTGTGCATATATAATAACATTCATTGTTTAGTGAACATTATCAGAGTTTAATATCTTTTTTTTAAATATCCTTCTTTATGTGAAGAGTTATGCATGTCTCTTCCTGTAGGCAGAAGAAGAGTTCAACATTGAGAAGGGTCGCCTGGTCCAGACCCAGAGGCTGAAGATAATGGAGTACTATGAGAAGAAAGAGAAGCAGATTGAGCAACAGAAGAAAATGTGAGTCGTGGCGAGACATCACAGGACACAGGACACACATTTTTAAGAACAAAGAAACGGCTGTAATGTGACAGAGTTTCTGTAATTTTATTTAGCCACTTCACCCAACAGTACCTCCTCTGTTGTGACCTGCCTCGAACAGTGTGCAGGGTTAAGACAAGAGCAAACACAATCTCACTTTGGGATATAAGCAGAACCAATGTGTGTGTCATTTGTCTGCTTAACAGTCAGATGTCTAACCTGATGAACCAGGCTCGACTGAAGGTGCTGAAGGCCCGTGATGATATGATCTCGGTAAGTCTCTGTCTTCAGTTTCTATACATACGAGAGATGAACTGGTGAATATCACAGCTGAGTGTACAAACAGAAGAGATCAGGTTTGTTTTTGTACCCTCAGGAAATGCTGAATGAAGCTCGCCAGCGGCTCGCTAACATCGCAAAAGACCCGGCCAGGTATTCAACTCTCATGGACGGACTGATGTTACAGGTTGGTTTATGCTCTAAGATCCGCCCGCTAAGATCTCATTGACCAATTGAAATTACTCTGTACAACAAGTTCCCTCTATACTAAAAGGTTTTGGCAAGTTTAGAGCAGCATGATCCCCATGTGTGTCCCCAGAATGTGAGAGGGGACTGTGACCCTGCCATAATAACTTCATTGCACTGTAAACACAGGGATACATACAATTCTAGCATAAAATCCAAATGTGTTTTCCCTCTGGAGGGAAAAATAAAACTTTTAATGAAATCTTAAGTTGATTTCACAGAGTTTTTTCAGCTTTTTGTTTTTGTTGTTCGCTTAAAATTAATAATATCAACAGTTATTAAATAAGAACGGTCCTAACACTCAGCCCATAGGTTGCATCAGTTATTTTTGGACAGATTGCCCACCTTTTAATCCTTTTAATTATTGTCCTTGTGACTTCAAATTTTTGTAATGAGTAACTTCAGCTAATTTATCATAAAATAAATAGATAAATAAAATAAAATGATTTAGCATCTCCCTTTTCTGATTCCAGCAGTGCAGAAAGCTGAGATGATACCCGAAGAAGTGATCTTGTAGAGAAGACCAGCCAGAATTTATGATCATATCGATCTTGTCTGGCCAATTAGATAAGCTAATTATATTCAGTTTAGTAAATATGCCGTGGTATTTCACTAATACAATAGATGTGAATGCAATTACGTTCTGTTCCTCTGGATAAACCTCTGTCTCCAGTTTAATTTGTTCTATAAAAACAGTCCAGTCACGGAACCTCCCCCTCTTCATAAATTACATGTTTAATTGTGAGCTACCATACCAGTTTATTAGGTACACTGTCTAAAACACTGGGCTATATATAGCGCTTTGATGTAGCCAGCAGGGGGGCGACTCTTCTGGTTGCAAAAAAGAATTCTGATTGTACAGAGGTTTATGGGAAAATGAACCTATTTAGTTGATTTATGAGTCGATCGATGAATTTAAATCTTAGTTAATAAAACATGGTCCCATTTGGAGGGGAGGAGTGGCTACCTTGAGTCTGTGCCTTACGAAAAATCAAGAAACTGAACTTAATGCTTCAAAACAGGAGACCCAGAACTAGCAGGTGACATTCTGGTGGTTACAGCCATCTTGAATATTCAGTCTCTAGTCTAGATTACATTATAATCAAAGAGTTTGGCAATAAATCCAGCTTTGTAAAATTAAAAAATAATATTCTGCATAATAACATAAAAAAGGTTTGACAAATATTTAACTGTCATTCTGTGCAGATATTTAAAAACTAACATAACATAATAACTGTCTCTCATCAGGGGTTTTACCAGCTCCTAGAGCCCAAAGTGACCATTCGCTGTCGTAAACAGGACATACAGCTGGTACAGGTGAGTATAACAGAAGGTGTATTTTTGCCCTTTTTACCCTGGTTTACAGCAGGTCAGTATCATCTGACCTGCTGTGGGCAATGTGGGGAAAACCCAGTCCTAAAGTTATCATGTGTAATATTACATGTTCAGTGACTGGAGAGAAATTTTGTGCTGACCCAATTGTTCGTATCAGACGAAATTTCATCCTAAGCTGCATTTTACCCTTCAGGCATCCATCCAGAAGAACATTCCCATATATAAAGCAGCCGTGAAGAACAACATTGAGGTCCGCATTGACCAGGATAACTTCCTCTCCCCTGACGTGTAAGCAGAATCACATTTGAAAGACAAACCAGTGATCACTAAGGGGAAAATTCTCTTGAAAATTCAGCCACTTCTTTATTGGAGATCAAAATTTCAACATTTTTCTGCATGCAGGTCTGGAGGTATTGAGATCTATAACGGAGACGGGAAGATCAAGGTGTCCAACACTCTGGAGAGCAGACTGGACCTCATGGCTCAGCAGGTAGGAAATGCATATCTTGTCATTTTATCTTTCTTGTTTCACACATTGTAAATACACTAGTCTACTCTAACTGCGCATTTTTCTGTTTATATATAAAACAAACTTACATTTTAAATCACGGTCACACTCTTGGCATGTTGTTAAATTCTTAAAATGTACACAACATAGAAAAAGTACCAAACTTCATTTTTCAATGTAATATTTTTTCTGTTTTTGTTTGAAAATTTAAAAACACACAATGCTTGAGGAAATGTATGAGGCTTTTAATAAATACACATTACCTACTTTGAGACATGTCACTATATTTACCAATATGAAGGGTATGAAGATGGTTACTGTCTCGCTGTAGGCCTTTTTTTTTAATTTTAAAGTTAATATCAGTGTGTATAAAAGAGGTGAGCGAGAATTTATTTAATTTTATATTTTTTTCTAAAAATCAGTGAAACCACTTAACAGTAACCTATGAATCAAACATAAAAAGGACACCTAACCCAAGGGAAGAAACAGTGTTGTCTGAATATAACAGACAACTTGGCAAAGAACCAACAAACTATATGGTCCCAAATAACAGTTGTCTCAAGGTGCTTGTTATTAAGAAAAGGAAACAGAGAAAAGGTGGAGTTATGCCAAATTACACAAGAGCTGGACTGAAAATCAGTGGCAACAGGTCTGATGGAGATGATTCCAAAGTGTTTGGTGGTTTAAATTGTAATGAATATGAGGAGGTGTCTACAGCCATCTGTAAAGCACAGTAGAGTTTCTGTCAGTGGTGTTGGAGTTCTCTTTAAAATTGATTCAATTATGAATGCAGAAAAGTAGAATCAGATTTTGATCCACCATCTAATACCGTCTGAAAGCCTCTGAGTGGCAACAGCTTCATTTTTCTGCATGACAATGATCCTAAACACACACAGCAAAAACAAACCTGGATAGACTCTAGATAGACTCTAGAGATCTGGACTCCACGGAGTCCAGATCTCAACATGATTAAAGCAGTGTGGGATCACCTTAACAGCCACAATCCAGAGAAGAGCTTTAAATGTCCTTCAAGAGGCCTGGAGAACTGTTCCTGAAGACTGCTATAAAGAGAGTTCAGGCTGAGAAGAAGAATAAAGGTTGTCACACCAAATATTGACTTTCAAGTTCATTGTACAAACTCTGTTTTGACCCTATTTACTGTATTTCCACCTATTTTCCATTTTCTGGGTCTATATAAAGAAATTAGGAGGGGCTCAAGATTTTTGTTAGTTAGTTCTAGCTTTACTTTCTCAAATATGTGAGGAGTAAACTGAACATTTTTACATTTTAGATTTTTGGTATTTAAATAAAAATGTAAATATCTCTTCAGGTTTTTGGTATTATAAAGAAAAGAGGTGAAAGAAAGAAATAAAGAAGATGGTGGTTGGCTTATGCTGTCACTCTGTTTGCAGATGATGCCTGAAATCCGAGTGGCTCTCTTCGGTGCCAACCCGAACCGCAAGTTTCTGGACTGAGAACCTCTGCTGTACGAGAGAAACACTCCTTTTAGTTTTTTATTTTGTCATATAAAAGACGTCATTCCTTTATGTCTGTGAAATTTCTGACGCAAAAAAAGATGTTGTGTGATGTATTGCTGTATTTTTTCCGTGCATTAAGGGACATGATAGATGCTGCAACTCAACAATACAGATGTGTACAGCTGTAAGCACTGGTTTGCTCTGCTGCTCCCATTCATGGGCCTCGGTTTACACTGATCAGTCAGGGAAGACGGGATCGGGTGATTGGCTGGATGTTAAACAAGTTGTCCTCTAACTGGATTACTTTTCATGACAAACATTGCATCTGTGTCACAGTTTTCCCAGTTTCATTAACCTCTGCACCACATTATGGGTTGCATGGAGCACTGTGTTGGTAATGGGTGTCTGCTCCAGCCAATCACACGCATATATGCATATATACGCCGCGCACACACACACAAAAATGGAATCTGTAGACACAAAACTGAAGGCTGGATATGACCTTAGAGTTAATTTATTCATGTTACATCGACTGTAGCTTATCCTTCTGCCATGAATTAAAGGAGTGGCTGATATCATTCCAGAGGGTGCCCTGTATGTATATGAGGTTTCCAAATTAAATTATATGTATGTGTGTGGTGGTTGTTTGTTTGTTTGGTTTATCATGCTTTTTCTTTTTGTTGTTTTTTTGATTGTCTTAAATTCAAAATGTTTTATTGTGGGAATATGTATAAATTATAAAATCTGAACCAATAGTATTTCCCCTCTTCTTTTTGACTCGCACATTGTTCTCGCTGCTGAATGATCTCCAGTCTTCCCCATTTATTTTGCAACACTGGCCATTCATGCTTCATTCATTAGTTTATCACATGGTATTAGTCAGACAAAAATGTCCCAATTATCCCGTCGCTCGGAGTATTTTTCCTGACATTCAAGAGTTTCTTGTGGAAGACGAGCTGAGCATTTAAGGAGACGGAGGAGAGACGTGTAGAACACAAGATTTGTAAGTATGTTGTTTTTAAAAAGGGGTTAGATTTGCCTTTTAAGATTTGTCTTCATTTGTCACCGATACCGAGAGCTGTGTGCTACTTTCTTTACCTCTTTCTTATCCGTAATAAATTAACTGCTACGCTAGAGAGTTGAATTTGTTCGTCAAATTCATGCGTTCTCACCATCAGGGTTAACAGAATCGATTTCCTGGGATTTCCTTACCTGGTTTATTGAGCATGTCTCAAGATAAAGCGAGATAGTGAAGTGAGGCTTCAGTCTAGAACCTGTCAGCATGTTATAATCGTAAAGACCTTGTAACAAGCTTTAAATTTATTCACTTACTATAAAGCTACAAAAGCTTCTCCTTCAGTGACAGTAGGCTTTCATAGAGTATCTTCTCATTTCCAGCACCAAATACAGCCTGCTCCTTTCAAGAGTTAGAACATGTTGTTCTAGTAGGAATACAGCATCCTCCGGTGGCACACGAGGACATGGTGATCTCATTCCTCTGGGCTGTGGTCACTTATGTGCCCCTTCTGTGGTTTGCGAGGATGACTGAAGGGATGCCTGACCCCGCTCAGAGGGACCTGCTGATGCGTCAGGAGGCATCCAGGCAAACGGGAGGACGAGTGGCGCTGACAGCAGCTGAGCAGAAGCTGGACGCTTACCTCCATCGATTGAAGGAGCAAGAGATGTCTGCCACACCTTTTCCTCCTGCTTTGCATTTCTTCAAGGCAAAACCTCTCATTGAGAAGAGCCCAGTCTTCAAACTGCTGCAAAAAATGCCCAAAGGTGATGTTAAAGCTTTGGCTGGCCTACTGCATCAGTCCAACAGAAACACGCAGGAGCTTAGAAGGTCAAGGGGACCCAACCAAATCTAATGCTGTTGTTATTTATTATGGTGGTTAAAGGATTATGGTTGTTGTGACATCAGGTGAATCCTAAATATGACCTCGAGGATAAACTGATTAGATTTTGGCAGACAAAGAACAAAAGTTGAAGCTACAGGAACTTGAGTAAAAACAATAAGTCATTATGAGATTAAACTTTGGTGAAGGCTGTCTCAGCAGAAATTTGCAGCAAGTCTTAAAGTCATATTTCTGGTCTCCTTTAAGTCACAGCTGCACAGCACGCCCAGGCTGAATTTTTACCCAGGCTTTCTTTAATAGCTTTCCCTGATGTTTCATGTGCCGTAGTATATCTGTATTATTATGGAAAGAACAAAATATGATTTAGGAAAAAAAGAGCAATGCAGATGTGGTGCTTGATGCGTAATCCACTAGAGGTTTTTGGAAAAGCAACGATGAGCAGACTGAGGCTAAACATTTCCTCCACACCATGCTTGAACTGAGTACCCTTCTTCACAAGGTTACCTGGATATCATTTAGTTTATTTCTTTGAAAACATCCAAATGACGCCTTCCACTTTTTTCTTATTTGACCTTAATGTGATCCACAGATCCACATCAAATTAATCACCACTAAAGTGAACTTTTTTTTTACCACCTCTGGAAACAATCATGACATATGACCACATTTGCACAAGTAACTTTGTAGACAGAACAAAACATGTATTTTTTTATTATTCTTAGAAGGGGATTGGAAATAAAATAATTGGATTTCTTTAAGTTTTTTGGTGATGTTTCACTTCTCATGCAAGAGGCTTCATCAGTTCCAAATGGTGGAGAGTCATTTGGTTTCAGCCACATCCTCATAAACGCACAGCACAACATAGAAGAGCCATCTCGACAGGACAAGTCTCAGATGTACACCTTGCAGCTAAAGGACAATGGTCACTCTTTCGATGCCGGTGTTCACATTTTGAACTGCGAAGACATATGGTTTGAAAGAAGAGTGAAAGAGCAATCGCTGAACAGAGGGGGTGGCTTACAACACCAACTGTCAGCTGTATACAATGCAGTCTTACATACCCTTTCCTGGCACCTCAACTCAACTCACATCTTCTGTCAGGTGACCTTGATAGGTCACATGATAGGGTGAGGCAAGGTCAACCTCTGGTGGAAATTATTCAAGCCTTGGTCAGCGATCCTCTTAAGGGACAACCCGCACTAGGGTTTAAATACCTGGCAATCTTCACCCTTTGGTTTTAGAAGTGAAGAAGCTTCTCAGGTGAGAGGTGAAACATCTTGAAGAACATTTAAGAAGTCCAGTCACTTTCTACCTGCACAAGTATGCAGAATGATCACAAAAGATGCAAAACCAGTATAAGTGTAGTGTAAAGCAAATATATGCTAGACAGCTATAAAGACACATAATATAACTATAATAATGCAGATAAATATTAAACAAAATCACTAAAAACTGTGAGATTGTTTAGTTTTTCTTTGATATCAAGTCATCCATGATTACTTTTAGTGTTTGTCTAAGTTTGAGGTTATATCTTGCTGTTTGGGTGACAGGCGCAGCCCTCCACATCCACAGCTCCTCTCTGGTCAGTGTTGAGTGGCTGGTGAAAAACGTCACCTACAGACCTCACTGCTACATCTGCTTCACTTGGGACAACTCGGTCCGCTTCCAGTTCTCAGCTCGCCAGCCCTTCCCACGCTGGGACTGCTTCTTCTGGCAGCTGCTAGAGACGTTGAGAGCCAAAATAGGAGATCCTACTGGCTTTGATAACAGGTTAGGTAACATCTAACCCTCCCTTGAACATTTAAAGTGAAGCTGTAGTGAGAGAGCTTAACTCTGAAAGGTCGTTTTTGGGTGGTTTTCAGTTTAATGCAGCACCTCACTCTGTTCACTGAGGATCCAGATGGTCAATACCCAAGCCAGGACGTTGTGTGGGGGAAGTTTGAGAAAGCCTTTATCGCATCTGCGGGCTTAGTCACCCATGCTCCAGTCCTGAAGGATTATTTTTATAAAGGCCTAGAGGAGCTTCACCACGACAACATCCTGTATCTGGAACTGAGGAGCGGTCTCTCAAGGGTTTGTTTGTTTACGCCTGATCCCTACAGCTTCACCCTGTGTTAATGAGCTACATCAGTGGCAACGGTATATCTAACTGAAACCTTTCTGTGTTGCAGACATACGAGCTCGATGGAACTATTCACGATAAGTTCTGGACTCTGAAAACATTTCAGGAAGTTACAAAGAAATTTATAGGAGACCATCCAGACTTTCTCGGGGCTCGTATCATAATTTCTGTCCACAGGTAAAATATATCACAGAGAGGGCTTCTCTTAGATTATGCTCCATTTTAAGTGACGACGCTTAATTATTATAATGCTATGGAAAAGTTCACAGAGTCTATGTGTGTCTTTTCTGTGTCCTGTTTTCCTCCCTTCACCCCCAACCTGGGCTGCCCCTCCCTGAGACTGGTCCTGCCAGAGGTGTCTTCCTATTAAAAGGGTTTTCCTTCCTACTGTCACCAAGTACTCGCTCATAGAGGCTCATTTGATTGTTGAGGTTTTCTCTGTATTGTTGTTGGGTCTTTATCTTACAAAATAAAGCAACTTGAGGTAGGCTGTTGTCATTTGGTGCTACATAAATAAAAGTGAAATGAACTGAATACAGGGATAAACCTCTGCTGGTAGCAATATTATGTTCAGTATTGTAAAGCTTTATTGCGCTGGAACTGTTGAAGCTGAATAATTAAAAGAGGTGATTATCAGTGAGCAGCAGTATGGTTTCATGCTGAGAAAAAGTACTACGGACACTTTGAGTGTTGATGCAGAAGTGAAGGCTAAAGGTCAGATGGCACTTTAGTGTTTCTTTGTGGGTCTAGAGAAAGCAGATGATGAGTGCCAAGTGTCAGGGGTGATGTGGGACAGAAGAAGAGCAGCAACAGTTAAAGGGAAGGTTTACATGGCGGTAGTGAAACCTGCTCTGATGTTTGGAGATGCTGGTGGCAGATGGGAGACAGAAAACCAAGCTGAAGGTGACAAATTGAAGATGCTCAGAGTTTCATTGGGAGTGATGAGGATGGACAGGATTAGAGTAATTAAGAGGGACAGCTCAGGCAGAGCGGTTTAGAGACAGGGTTAGAAAGGCGAGGCTGAGATGGCTGAGATATGTGCAGAGGAGGGATAGGGACAAAGGTTGTTAAATTTGGAGCTGAGAGGCCAGTAGCTGGTGTGACAAAGGAAGATGCTAAGGCAGATTCACAAACCTGGACTCTTAAACTGTGGAGGCATGCTGTTGGATTACATGGAAAAAATTATCAAAAGTGCAGGCTTTGTAGGTACACAGTGATATGTAGTTGGATTTCTCATTTCCTCTTCAGCCTAGAGGATGTTACATCTGTGATTTCCAAAAAGAGCTCTGATTATTCAGACTGCAGGGCAGTTTTTTACTCCCCTTCAGTCCATCTTAAGTTAAGCATGGGCTCAAGGCAGCAGTGTTTATGGATATTGTTCATATATGTTTTCTTTTTCTTGTGTCATAGACTTTAGGATCAGTGGAAGCAGTGATGAGTGTTGTTGGTACACTTCCCCTCAGAGAGACAAGGATAGGCTTTCAGCCTTATCCGTTGTCTACAGACATTTCTCTCTGGATTCTCTGAATCTTTTAATAATATTTAGACAATTTTGATTTTTTTTTAGCTGGAATATTTAATCATTTAGTCTTTCACAAAGTGGCGAACTTCTCCCCTTCCCTTCCCTTTTTAACTTGTAAGATAAGGAGCTATGAGTATTTTTAGAGACAGCTATGCTACTAATTACCCTCATGAGTTGTGAGACAGCACACCAGCTCTTTATGGGCTTATATTTTACCATTATGTAACTTTTCCATGTTGTTTCTTTTTCATACCCTGTCTCGAATTTTTTAAAATCACGTGGAATGAAGTTTAAAATGAGCTTTTATTTTGCAAAAAGGTTTACTTTTTTTTTACTGTCTTCAGTTAAATGTAAAGAATTTGATGGCTTTCAAGTAACTCCACTGGAAATGTGGTTTTACTTAAGAAGTTTCATTTTCAAAAGTATTAAATACTTATTAGATAATAGCCTTGTAACCAATATATGTGCCTCCAAATTACTTCGCACCACTTCATAGCTGGCAGCACATTTTTACAGATTGTCTTTTCAGTCACCAAACTCATGTTAAATAAAAAGGGGGCAAGATGTTGTGATCTCCAATCTCTACTTCAAGTGTAACTGTGTTTCAGTTTCAAAAAATAATTAAATGGTAATTCAATATATTATCTTGAATCATTTGGCTTCCTGTTTTCTTGCAAAGGAAGCAGACGGAAAGTCAAGTTATTAATGGGACAGTCCATTCATTGATAAAGCCAAACACATGAAAATGGACATACAGGGATTTCCGCAGCTGTGATGGAGTTATGTTAAATCCTGATGTCGTGTTAATCCAACAGAAAGCAAATTTAGAGATGTAAAGTTTGGAAGCCACTTCTGTTAAGTTTTCTGTTAGGAAAACCTAACAGAAGTGCTACTAAGTTTTTCCACCTGTTTTCAACACTTATTTTTCTCAGGCAGGCATCTTGATTTCTAAATCTTGATGTACAATTAAACATTTTGTTGTTTCTGAGTCTTATAAAGTTCTGTCATCTGTGTCTGATGTTCCTTTCTTCAGAGCTTTGAGTATATCTGAGGTCAAAGCTGCTGTTAAAGAGGCCATTCAGCTGCAAAAGGACTTCCCAGATGTTGTTGCAGGATTTGACATGGTAAGAAGCGACCTGTGTACTTCAGCCTCAACTTCTTATAAGCTCTGAGTATGGAGATCAATTATTGGGGACCATGTGTTGTGAAGTTTACATGTCTGTGTGACTTTTCTCCTTTTCTTGAGTTGTCCCTACAATCCAAAGAAATTCAAGTTAACTCCTAATTCACCTTAGATGTGGGCATGAATGGCTTTCTGTCTTTATTCATATGACTGACTGTCAGCTCATGCAGGATGTACCCTAGCGTACATCCTGATTAAGTACTTAATCTTATGGTTTGCAGGTTGGACGGGAGGACAGCGGGAAAAGTCTTTGGTTCTTCAGAGAGGCCCTCTCTCTGCCAGCTGAACTTGGTGTCAGATTGCCGTATTTCTTTCATGCAGGGGAGACAGGTGGGTGGATCATAAAGCATAAAGCTCCTTATACCATGAGTAATTCTCAGAAGATTTGTAAAGACCCTTTTGAAATGTACTGTACACTGTATTTGTGTGCATGTTTATAGATGATGAAGGCACAGACACAGATCAAAATATTCTTGACGCCCTTCTATTCAACACCACGCGCATTGGTCACGGCTACGCTTTAGCACACCATCCGCTTGCCAAAGAACTTTCTAGGAAAAGAAATGTGGCTGTGGAGCTTTGTCCCATCTCAAACCAGGTAAGATCATTTACTACTATTTACTACGGATGATACGACCTCCAACCCAGAGCTTGAATGTGTTGTGCTGAATACCTTTAAAGCCGCCAGAGCTGGACACGTTGCTTGGTGTGTGGCTTCTTAATGATGTAGGATTAACACTCTATAAAACAATCTACCTTTAAGAAGAGAGTTTTTTTGTTTTTTTTGCCATTTAGACATGGACTTGTTGGTTTTCTCCTTCGAACTCTGCCATGGATACACAGTCTCTTTCTTACTGTTAAATCATGAACTCTGACCTTAACTGAGGAGACTGAGGCCTGCAGTTCTTTCGATGTTGTTATGGGTTCTTTTGTGGCCTCCTGGATGAGGCATCAGTGTGGTCTTGAAGTAATTTTGTTAGTAGTTTTGTAGCACTTTCTTAAATACGAGTAAAAACAACTCAGCTCATACGTAGGTTGATAAACTTTCCAAGTCAGGGGGCAAAACAAACATAAAACTAAGAAAAATGTTAACTTGTCATAAAAATTCTTAATTCAAAAATGATATGTTGCTACCAAAGTCAAGTGTTAATACAGGTGTCAGATGTTAAGCCTGGTTAAATTGAAATTTAAACTGCAACCTCTTAAAGTCAGTTGGTACAGCGGCAAAAAAATGTTGGTTAAACTAATGTGATTTAAAATTGTAAGATTATCTAAATCTAGCAGGTGAATTAGAAGAAGCTTAAAGATCCAACACCTATAAGTCAGGAATTAATGACATTTTAAACAAAGGTGACACAAAAATATGAACGTCAAATGAATGACCCATTAGCATTGCCATCATAAAATATATACAGTACCTGTGTTTATACATAACTTACACGAGTTTGTTTCACTTCTGACCTGCAGGTGCTGAAGCTGGTTTCAGACCTCAGGAACCACCCTGCAACTGTGCTGATGTCAGAGGGTCACCCAATGGTCATCAGTGCCGATGACCCGTCCCTGTTTGGCACCACCGGCCTTTCCTATGACTTCTATCAAGCATTCGTGGGCATCGGAGGGCTGAGAGCAAACCTGGGCACGCTCAAAGAACTGGCTGCAAACTCTATCACGTAAGAATAATTTCACTTTCTGTCTTTCATGTTTTAACATTAAGCCTTCAGAGAAAACAAGATGGGCTCAAAATGAGGCGGGCAGCAGCTGATGCTAATTTTTATCAACAAATCTTTGAATGAGCATAAATTAAATTATACAAATCAATGAATTTCATTTCAACATACACTCAAAAAATGATTCTTACCGCTCAATAAACATGAAGCAACAATTCTCAGGAATGCAACTGAAAAACATAAAATCAAAAGTTTATTTAAATAATTAAAGTAAATTTAATTCTGAACAGATTCCATCAAAATTTAACATTTTCCTTAGAAAATGTAGATATAATTAGTTAAAGTCAGCATTATGAGCATACATGTTTTTGAGTGCACAAGGACGACTGAACTCATGGTCATGTCTCATGCTATCAGTAACAGTATCCTCCAGTATGATGTTCAGCAAATGTTAGCACACAGTTACAGAGTTACTCATGTTCAGTAAAATTAAAAAAATAAATAAAAATAGAGCCAAGTGTTGAGACAATGTCCTTGTTTATTTGTCAGCACAACAAATAATGTTCATGTTTGTGTTGGACAAGCAACTTTTAAATCTCTCCAAGCTGATTTTCACATTAAAAAAAACTTGGATATTTGTATCAATATTAAGAAAAACATCGATTATTCTTTCTGATAAAGCTTTTAACCCCCGTTATCATACGTTTATTCTCATTATATGTTTCTTCTTCTGCCTGCAGGTACAGCTCACTCCCAGATCATCTGAAGAATTCAGGTCATGCCATGTGGCAGAAAAAGTGGGATGTGTTCATCTCTGCCAATTTATAACAGTCAAGTGATATTGGATCCTGACTAACTTGAATGAATGATTGTTTGTAATATCACTAAGGTAAATATTCAGAGGCCTTTAGCAGGCTTTATTTAAAAAAGATCAAGGCTATTGGAGTCTCTGTTAACAGTAAAACTAAAAGTTTGATGGCATTGGGAGGTTGGTACTGTGAGTCTATTAGTAGCTTTTCCCCCCCCTTTACAAGAGACCAGCTGACAGTGGGGGGAGGTTTGGTCAAGTTCATCATGCACAGCTAGTCTTTTGTCTTCATAATACCAAAGATGTACAGGGCAACTATTCACAAGAAAATTTCTGTGTTCAAAACAAACAAGAAAAATGTTTCTTCGTATTTCACACTTTGTCATAAGTGTAGGTAAAAGCTACATTCGTACATATATACATACATCTAATGTAAATACAAAAAAATAGAAAAAATGTTTCAGTTTGTTTTTCATTGACTTACTTCAAAAACCTTGTTTCTTTTTAAATGAAGATATAACGAAAGACAACTCTAGATCTTTCTTTGACATGAGGTTCACTTTTTGTGCAATAACAGCTCATTTACTATCTTCTGGGACCTGCCCAGCAGTCTCTTAGTGGTCTTTGATGAGATTTTGTATATTCCAGCTCTGACCGGTGCACTGCTGGATAACGAGTTTGTAAAAACCAACGTCATCCTTCACAACTTCCAGACATCGCTTTGTTTTTCTGTTCTGGATGGGTCCTCCCTGCAAATAAACACATTTTATTTTCTCCTTTTCTTCTCCAGACATCAGTGACTGGCTTCCACATGACATCAGAATTAGCTGATTTTTTTTTATTTTTTTTTTAAATACAGTAACGTCACCATATTTAGCAATGCTGTAGGTCAGGAGGGTGGTGCCCTCCTGTGGTCAGGAGCCATGGCTGCTCCAGTCTTAGGCAAGGTACAGAACCCCAAGTTGCTCTCAGGTGCATCCATCAGTGTGAATGTTAAATAGAAAGCACTTAAGAATAGAAAAAGCATTTTGTGAATGGATGAATGAGGCATGTTGTTTAAAGCACTAGAGTGCTCTGGTAGAGTAGAAAAGCACTACACAAACACAAGGACATTTGCCTTGTAAATTTACCTTCATAATTTGAAAATTGTTTGTATGAAATTAGAGGATGTTTTCAAAACATTGGTGAGTTTTAATAAGTATATCAGATAGCCAATTGAGATTTTCAGGGCTGAAAAACACATTTAAGATAAGTTATCAGACTGTTGTCAAATCAATTTTACATCCACTCCAAAAAAAATTCTATCGCTCTTTTAATCATCAGTATCATTGAATATACTGATCCATACAGCCACCTGACTGGATGGATGTCTCTGCTCTGAGACACCCAGACCTCTCTGCCCTGAGGCCTGCAAACCATCACTCACTAGGTGATGAAGTTTCATTAGTTGAGCTTATGCCTCAGTGTGGCAGAAGCTCAAAAGTTCTTAAGCTGGATGAGCTTAAAAGACAAAAATATAAAAATAAAAATAAAAAAATCAGCTGATTCACAGTGGGTCGGTAGAAACTTCCCTCAGTTTTGACTGATTCTATTTTAAAAACTGAAATATTTACCTGTTTAAAATCCCACAGCATATGAAAGTTTTTCTCTTTGGCCATTTTGCAGTCGTACAGTCCCGGGTAGAGTCCACTGAAGGAGTCCACCAGACAGCGGTTGCTGTTGTACTTATGAGATTTGATCCCGCCAATGTAGAGTTGTCCATCAGAGTGATAATAACAGTGCTAAACCAAAGAACAACAATTACCCACAAAAACAAAATCACCACCTGTTTGCACGCATTAACTCTGTAAACATACTTGAGTCGAATAGAAGTGGCATCCATACAAGATGGGTGTGTTTCCTGGCATCGGGCCTTGGTCAACACAGAGCTCTGGCTTCAGATCATTTATCATCTGCCAAGAGAAGCAGAAATTAACTGTAGCAGCTTTCATTAGAAACAGCACAAGGTCTATCCAGCAGACAAGTCCAGATGCTATTGTTAATAAAAGTTAAAGAAACCAGGTGCAGAAACACAATTTAGCTTACTGATATAAAAATAAAAGTTATGCAAACTGAAATAGGATATTATGAATTTGCAAAACCAACCAAAAGTCTTTGTCAGTAAGGCCAAATTCACCAACCAAACAAGGATAAAGGGGCAAATTATAAGTATTGTGTTTGTATTGTAATACCTTTTCCAAACATACAAATACCCCCAACACTGTAATTTTTTAAGTAAATGAGTAAACTGACTCTGAAACAAAAACAAAACTAACTAACTTGAATTAATTCTTAATTAGAAAAGCTGGGAAAGGGGAGTTTGCTAATACCTTGATGCCACTGTGCAAAGATTCATATATATATTTAAATATTGGCAGAAGCACCACCAAGAGGGAGTTCTTTGAGAGCATTCATGCAAAGTTTGCTTTATAGATGCTCTCACTATGAAACACACCCTGAATAAAAACAAAGTAAATGTACATAATAATCTCCAGTGAATAAATCTATTGTAACTCCCCTGTATCCCCATGAAAGTCTTCAAAAAAGAAAAGAAAAGTGGCTTAAAGGTTCTTTGCTGCCAGAGACGACTGCCTATGTTGTGTGCTGATCTTCACCGTGTAATAGGGTCTAGCACATGTGTAAATTTGAACATGTGGCATTATGTTGGACTGTTGTACGCACTTTATGTCATGTATGACACCGTAGAGGCAAGCGCATAACCCTGAGTCACTTTATAAAGCCAGCAAGGATAACTTGACAAAGCAGAGAAGCGTGCAGTGCATCACCCATAATTAAATATTAACTAAACATTTACTTTGTACTGTTAAATAATGTATTTCAGGCTAAAAATACCACCATAGATCATAATTACTAGCATGCTGAAACAATTTAGAGCTATCCATGTGGCATTTCCTTTGCTATGAAGTTAGTATTATTAGCAAGTGACCTCAATCACAGACTGCATAAAAAATAAATAAAGATGGACTTAGCTTCTGAATCTGAAAACTGACTCCCTCACTCTGTGACCTCTGTGACTTTTATGGTCTCAGTGGCAAGTTTCAAGTCCTGTTTACTTTACTGTTACGACCTTAACACAAAGATGGCGATGGAAAACTCCACAGGTCGAGGCTTTATAACACAACCTCACAACCATCACAATAACTACATCCATCTTTGATATACAGTCTAGAGAAATGGCTATGAAGGTATGACAAAGAGACTGGATCTAAACTACTTTTGGCTTCTGTTGTCAAATTGGGCCACATGTTTGATGTGGCAACCCTACAACCCTGAAGACGACGTGTTTCTCCAGCTGAGTCAAGCCAGTGAAAACAAATGTGACCTCCCCCACTCATGACAGTATTTTGCACAGTCTATCACTAGCAAAATAGCTAAAATCCTACATAGCAGGTAAGTAGCTAAATTTGACTCACAAATATTGTTATCTGTTTTTTGTCAATATGCCATGTTTTTGTTGGAGTATCTAAGCTAACTTTAGGTATTTTGGCAACAACTGATTTTATGAAGTAGCAGAAGAGAGGCCTTGAAGCAAATGATTTGGGAGAATAAATATCACACCTATTTGTTTTTGCAGAGAATACATCATATGACCTTTACATTAAAAAACAAAATTAGTCAATATATAGGACGTTGGAGGAAACCTGGGAACTTGGGGAAGGTCTCATTTTGAATTTATTAAAGCTGCAATAATCGTCAATAAAGCCATTAAAGCAATAAAAATAGGGATGTCAGCGTTAATCGCGTTAAAAATTGCATTAATGCAAATCTGCGTTAACGCGGCAACGCTCCGGTAACGAGTTACCGCGGATCGCCTTTGTGTGGGGCTTAACTCGATTAACACGTTAGCGCCGTCCAGCCCCACACAAAGGGTCCCCACAACTCGTTACCGGATATTTGCCGCCCGCGTTAACGCCATTTTAACGCCATTAACGCTGACAGCCCTAAAAAAACAAATTCTACAGAGAAGCCCTTTAAATGTACTTAAAGAGATGAAAGTCTTAAAAAGATTTTATGGGAACACTTTAAAATCTATCCTCTCATATGTATTTAGAGAAAACTGTTATTTTTGACTTACAGCTCCATAACTGAGGAGATCAGACAGGGGGTCCAGCATGGGGTAAACATTATCTAAATACCACTTAAAGGGCTTACAATTAAGCCTCTGCCTGAGCTTCTTTCTCTCTGACACATCCCCGATGTCTATCCCATGACTCTGTAGGAAAAACAATAAGACCACAGAGAAATGTTTGATAAGAGTTTTTGCACTATTAGTCAACCTGCAGAGCACTTATATGTGAAATTTATTCTGTGCAATTTGGATGGCAAACATAACTCAGAAGCGCTGTGTCTTCTAACCTCAAGGGGAAGGTTCCATGCAATGTTGACATTGTATTTGTATTCATCCAGCCACACCTCTGCTACCCTCAGTGCATTACGTTTCATCATGACACTCAAGTCTGGGAGGTAAGGCTTTACTGCTCGTTCAATGTGGGCAATTTTAGAGCAAGGCACAACTTCAATGCTTCCTCCACACAGCCACACCTGTGAAAACATATAAAAGTAGGTTTGGAGGATTTTAATGCAATTAATATAAAAGATTACCGAATAAAACTGATCAAAAATGTAAACTTAATACAGTCTGTTTAGTCACAACTTTCAAAACATGGAGTCAATAATAAATGTATTTGTATAGCACTTCAGATTCAAGTGGTATTATTGCAAAGTGGAAGCATTTAGGAGCCATAACATCACAGACAACATAAAGAGCAGATTGCAAAAAGGAGCGTGTCAAGGCATGTATAGTGGGGCTAAATAAAAAGTAGACTAACATTTCAGATCAAACCTTGCACATCATCTCCAGTAGGACTTGATCAGTCACTTTACTTACCCGGATGCCTAGCTCCACATTTTCCCCACCGTATATTTTCATTCCACCATCAAGGCTTCCAATCTCTCCGAAAAACTTGCGATCAGCTACAAGTATTCCCATAACCGAGGGGCTCCTGGTGACACCATTTAACAAAGGAAAACTTGAATAAGTGAAAAATCTTGCCACACTGCACTCTTACACAACTCTAACTAAGATAGCAAAGCAAATCTAATCATAAAGAATTATGACCGCAAAGCCTGAAAAACAAAAGCAACTACAGGTTTTAAAAACAGAGGATCAACAGTGTGTCATCAAGGGTGTTCTGCTTTCAATCTAGCAGCAAAAACCTTAAATCTGCTTTTTGTGCAACCTATAAACACCCACATGGGTGCTGTGTTATACTCTGCAGATTGCTTAATGTGGAAGATTTTGTCTGCAACTATCCCTGAATATTTGTTTTGGCAACACAGGCTCCATGTGTACAGTCTTCACAGCTTTCAAAGCGATGGTTCAGCTGAGAGAGAAATGTCTAAAACATCCACACTGTGTTGTCCTGACATGCTGGGAGTTCCTGCGTAAAATGGGATCTCTTACTTGCCAGGCTGCGTCTCATCATTCAGGGCGTACCACTCAGGTCTGAAGGACTCATACATGCACCACAGAGCCCAGTCAAAGCCATTAGATGCAGAATTGTAGGGAGTCAGTGTCAGGTCGTCATAATTGACTTTGTCAAAAACAGGCGTCAGGATCACAGTCCGGTCCTCCTTAATCCGAGCTAGTAAAGGCTCTGCCCTAGATACACACGAACAATTTTAAAAGAAACAAGAGGGGAAATTACAGAATTACCACCACAGCTCTGAAAAGAGTGAATCAGATCTTAAACCAACCATTGGACGTGGACTTCTATGTGAGCATCCAAGATTGCAATCACATCTCCCTCAGCCAACTTCCAACCCGACAGTCTGGCCTGGGTGAGGCCGAGCTGCTCAGAGTGCCGCACTTTCTTCACCAGGCCTGGATGCTCCTCATGGATAAAGCTGATGTATTCATCCAGTTTCTCCATTAAGTCTTCTGCAGAAAATAAAGATCTGTTTCAGGAAACTGAAGATTAAATCTACTCATCTCTCGTTAATTAAAATGATTCAAAGGATAGTTTAACAAATCAGCTGATAGATTTTGCACTTCTTCTATCCCTTAACAATATGAGAATTTAATTTGCCATACTCATAGTAATTAAAAATAACATACAGAGTACTATCACTTTAAAAGTCACTCTGCCGCTCTGAGTAATGTACACATGTGTAGATTACACACTCCCTGATATATGTTTTCAGTTCCATAACGCAAGCACCGTGTCCCATTTCAGCGCAGCTTTTGTTACTCAATCCACATCTCATATTTTACACCGATGTCTTTTATTGCCTGTAATAAAAAGGGTGTAGTTTCTGCCATTATTTGCAGTATTAACTAAAGCTGCTGTGAGTGCCTTCCTATCTCGCTTGGCTGCAGATTTGTCAGATGTTTGAGTACCGCCCTTGTGTGCATAGTATATTCACCGCAGTTTGAAAATGATATGAAAATTATTTTGAAAGCATACTGACTCACCGTTGCCGCTGTGATCGTCTACCAGAATGATTTCTTGCAGCAGCCGAGCCGGTGTCTTGTCCACAATGCTGCGTATAGCTCTCTTAATGACTGAAAGAGCTTCATCCAAATAGATTACCACAACACTGATGGTCGGCAGATCCTTCGGATAACTTTTCACAGCACACCTGTGAGCACAAAAATAGCAGGCAGCCTGAAGTAATAATAAATAAAATGTTTTTGAGTTAAAATTGTATCCTTTAGTGTTCACTCCACATCCCAAAAGTTCTCTCTTGGATTGAGATCTGGCGACTGTGTAGGCCATTTCAGTACATTGAACTTATTGTCATGTTCAAGAAATCAGCATAAATGATCTGAGCTTTGCGACATGTTATGCTGCTGGAAGCAGCCATCAGAAGATGGGTACGCTGTGATCATGAAGAGATGGACATGGTGAGCAGCAATGGTGAAGTTGCCTCTGTTGTGTAAACGATGATCCAACAGGAACCTGAATGTTGATCCAAGGCAGGAAGGATACACGCTTTCTTGTTCTTGATGTCGAGTTCATTCAAATATTTCACCATAAATCAAGACTCAGACCAGGCAACATTTTTCTAATCTCCTATTTTCCAATTTTAGTGAGCCAGTGTAACTGTAGACTCAGTTTCCTGTTCTTAACTGAGTGGCAGTGAGTGAGGTCTTCTGGTGTTGTAGCCCATCTGCCTCGATGTTCAACATGCTGTGCTGTCAAAGATGCTCTTCTGCACACTTTGGCTGTAGTAAGCGGTTATTTAAGTTATCGTTTCCTTCCTATCCATTCAAAATTGTCTCACCTTTTACCCAAACAAGGGATTTTCTCCCAGACAATTGGCCTTTTCTGACCATTCTCTGAAAACTCAAGAGATGATCATTTAAGAAAATCCCAGGAAATCAGCAGTTTTTGAAATACTCAGACCAACAACCATGCCACAGTGAACATCACTTAAATCAGCTTTCTTCCTCATGGTCAAGATTCATTTCAGAAGATCATCTTGACCATGTATACATGCCTAAATGACTGACTGATTACATATCTGCATTAGCAATTTTGTACCTGATAATTTGGCCATTGAGTGTGTATATGTACTAAATTCATATGCATTCATGCTAAGACGGTAAAGACAATTAAATGTCATTGTCACTCATCAATCTCCAAAACACACACAAAGCAGCTCAGTGTGTGTTTCTAGATTTCCTTTCGGATTTGTGCGTTGCACTCACCTTGGAGGCCTGGTGTCGGGAATCTCTCTGTTGAGGGGCAGCCTGTCACTGAGGAAGGCGTTGTATCCATATCTCTGAAACAACTGCTCGGCTTCCTTCTGCTCCTCCTCTGACAGATCGTCGCCCCACTTCTCGAACAGATCAGAATTGGGGTACAACTTCCTCACCATCTTCCTCTTATCCTTCAGCTCTTCTTTCCTTTCAGCTGTTGGTTCCCTCTTTTCAAATTTACTCATTAACCTGACTGCAGACAGAAGAGACCACATGGTGTTTGTGTTGGGTGGGTGTGTTTAAGCATAAAGCATAAAAACCAAATATATCCAATCAGAGTTGTGGTTTTACAATTTAAACTAAAAATTTGAAGGGCCCCCACATAAAAAACAAAAAAGCTGACACTTTATTTTAAAAAATAATTGTTACTTGTAGGCATGTAAACATTGCT
Source organism: Hemichromis elongatus (assembly GCA_015108515.1). Lineage (NCBI taxonomy): Eukaryota > Metazoa > Chordata > Actinopteri > Cichliformes > Cichlidae > Hemichromis > Hemichromis elongatus. The sequence goes on along the minus strand of VUQR01015526.1, from coordinate 59,152 downwards.
TAGTTTTGGACATTTTTATGTTTAGCAGATGAAAAACACCTTAGAGGAACAGATCTAGCCTTCGCTGTTTCCTTACTGAACACTAAATACAGATTTACACAGAAGCAGCTGCTGAACTGAGACTTTAACTCACGCAGCCTGTTGATGTCTGCTTCCATCTTTTCCATCCTCTTGACGATTCCCTGGCCCCCGATGGAGTCATTGTAGTAGGCCCTCTGCAGCCTCTCAGAATGGATGTGGACTTCCTTCTTAATAGAGCCGAGGTATAAAAATGCCAAGGCCACAATGAGGACCGTAAGCAAAGCTTTCATCCAGCTGGATCTCATCTTGGTGCTCCTGTGCATGCTAGGTATACTCCTCTACTTCACAATGAAAAGAGGAGGAGTAAAGGTTTCCTCTGCCTTTTACTTCAGGTGTGCTTTCCCCTCTGTGACTCCCCACCCCTACTTCTAAGTGCAAGCAAAAATAGCTGTAATATGATATCCTGAAATTTACATCATAGTCAAAGAAGTGTGTACTGGAGGCGTGCATTTTTTCCACTCTATTGTCTCTTCCTAACATTACACCGAAGGTACAGGTGTACTATTAACTGCACCTGGGAGGGTAGAAAAAGTGGAGGACTCTGCAAATAAGGGGAATGGGACAGAAAGAGTAGTACTGAATAGCTTGTGGCACTGCAACACTCTAGTCCAGACAGTTTAGTAAAAACACATTGAAACAGTCAGTTTTTAGGGTTTGGTCTGTTTGGCATCCCATTTCCCCCACTGAAAGAAAAAAAAACAGTTTTTGCTGTCAGTAATTAGAAATTTCAGGGTATTATAGCAAAAATTAAATGTGCTAATTAAAATAACTCAAAATTGAGGTATTTTGACACATCAATGGCAAAAAAAAGACCTCATGTTTTTCATTTTTCTCTAGTGGTGAAAGCAAGCTTCCACAGGTCTGGATCAGATTTTGAAGGGGGGCAGGATTTGTGTAATCCGTGTCGTGTTTCACCCATATCCAGTTATGTTTATGGCTTGCCACTGCAAGTTATAAGAAAGAAAATCCCCAAAAGCCAACAAGTAAATGAATAAAAAAAACAACCCAAAAGAGCAAGTTAGGAATCTCAGGAATTAAAAATTTCTTTATGTGTGAGTGAGATTTATCCAACAATCCCAAAAAATATCACATCCAATACAAAGATAAAGTAAGAAAAAAAGGGATATTTTCTTATCCGTCATTAAAAGGGGCTGACTTTGGGAGGAGGCTACGCGTACCTGCAGATAACCTATGAAAACACAGGGAACACATGTAGTCTCCACACAGAAAGACCCCAGACTCGATTCAAACCCTCCCTGCTGTGAGGTAACCACTACGTCACTGTTCCATGATTAAAAAATACACATTGCAATCACAAGCAGTGTCTTGTGTTATGATGACTGGAAGCTAACAAGAGTCAGTCTGAGTTTTCATTTCATTCAACACTCGTTTTCTTAAATATCATTGAAGGATGTCTGTGAAGGTTCTCAGTCATCCAGGTCATCGTAGTCTAAGGAGCTGTAAAGAAAAAAGGCGTCTGGACTTGTTTTCTTTACAGCTCCTTAAATCATTGAATCATATTGTGCTTTCCAGATTTCTTTCTTTGGACATTGGCTGCTTTTTCATTCATTTTCAGCCATGAATTATTTTGTTTTCTTTGTATGTTTGTTTGATAATAAGCCTAACACGGACCTATGAATATAAATAACAAGTGTTGTTGATAACAATAACACAGCTTGAGACCAACAAAGTGATTCATAAAGACCTGTTAGCTGATAATTTGGCCCATCTATGCACAGGGGCAAAAATGAGCTACTAATTTACTAATTTCAGTTACTACCAGCAAAAGAGTTGCATGTTTAATCATCTGGGAACTTACCTAGATTTATTTATTTATTTAGACAGAGATCCTGACCTCCCCCCGATGTTCAGCACAAAGTTACGCCAATGTCTATGTATTGTGTGCTGTGTGTTCATAGAAATTCGAGGAAACTGGACAAATGGAGGAAAAAAGAAGAAGTGTCTAAAAAGCTATCTAAATCAGAAATCTTAACACATCTTCTCCTATATATCTGAACCTGATCGTAGCTTCATCAGTAATGGCCTCAGTGGAGGTATGGCTGTCTAGAAGCCATGCTTAAGGAAGGGAAACGGGGGAAAACCTGAGGTATGTCAAATTACACAAGGACTGGAAATTAGTAGGAACGGGTTTTATGGAGTAATAATGGTTATGGTTCAATAACAAGAGAAGCAAGTAAGAGAGATCAGGTAATGTTGAAAAAAAAAAAGCAGTAAAACCAAACATTGACTTTCAAGCTAGTGGCTTAAAACTTTTTAAAAACAAACAATCAGCACATAACTACATTGCAGATTTTGTCCATACACTTGTGGACCTGACTAGCTTCATCTCCACATACTGCTTCTTTTTTATTTTTGGTTTAGTTTCCATGGTCAACACTGAGAATAAGAGAAAAAGAGAATACAAATTATTGTTGTCACAGCAATATTACAACAGTGCCTTTGACATCCTGCTATTTAAACATAAACCAATACTGTTTGGTTGGTATCCTGGATGTTAAAGACTTCTTAAGATATTTGGTAAACACTGAGCAAGAAAGGACAGGAAAAACATCCTGTGCGTGGACTATGGATGTGTTAAGTTTATCCACCTTTGTGTGTTCACTTTTCAGACATAATTCTCAGAGTCCCAAAGACACTGACATGTGACTGTTTCTTATAGCCCTAGCAAGCCTGCGTGTTGTATGAGTGTGTGTTGCCTCACTGTTGAGCTCAGCTGCCACCCATTTTCCCCGAGGAGCCAGTGTTCACCTGGCCCCACTCGAGAATCAGCCACCAAAGTATAAGGGCTGGGTCAGTTAGCAGAGCGTGTTGTGCTTTGTTTCAGGGTTAAACCTTGACATAAGTGTTGCTTTTGATGCTACTAGTAAGTAGTTTGCTGGCAGCAGAAGAGCTATCCTTTATCTGTGGGGACCTTTATAAAAGAATATCAATATTGCATATGCACAGACAATTATCAACCAGCACATTTGTAAGTGGATGACAGAGGATGAGGATAAAATACAGTTTGGGATCAACAGTCGTGTATTTATTCCAAAGTAAGAGGGAAATAGGAGCCAGAAGCTGCTTATCATATGCACTTAAATTAAGTCATCATTCACCAATTTGAGCACCTCTATTAAAGCATAGGTTTCGGCAGTTTGCTGATCCAGCAGCCCATAAAGCAATAAAGTACTTTCTTTTTATGCATCTTTGTATTTCTACTCCACATTTATCTGACAGCCTCGATGAGCACAGCTCCACACAGCAGCTGGTTAGTCTCTCTTTTCCATCTTGCGATATTTTCATTGGTTGTAGAGAATAAAAATAACCACGAATGGAATTAAAGAAGCATTACAAAAAGCATTCCAATCATAATGCAGGCAGGATCTATCATAAATAAATAACATGACATCAATTTTCAAAGATATTCTAGGTTGCAAAGGTTAAGTAACTCTGATTACTATAACCATAAATAATATAGTGGCACTAATTTGTATTGATGCATGACTGATGAACTGACATCTACTAGAGGACTATGTAAAAGGTTATGAGGCTCTCTGTCGGCCATTTTTAGCTAAATGTGTTTTTATTATGGAACCTGTGCAGTATTTGAAAAAAGTTAACAAGTGTGGAAAGACAGCACACACGTAACCTGTTTTTCTATGTTTATTTAAATGTATGTACAAGATTTACAGTGTTTGCCCACTAGAGAAAAAGTGTGCATTGAGTGGTGCTACAATGACACAATTCAGGACTAAAAAGACAACTCAGACATGAACTCACACGTTCAGAATTTAACCTCAAATAGCATCCAGAGGACACCCTTAAGCTCCATCAGCTTCAAGGTGAAGACCCTCTCGGTAATGTGCATTTTGTATCATACAAATAGAAATGAATATTTAGTCTCTGCTTAAAAATAAAAAAAAAAACTTTAAAAACACAACATGACCCGACCTCTGACAGCACGTCAGTTTAGTCAGTGGCTTGAAACACTCGGGTGCAAAGGTTTGACTCGAACGAGGCGGGACAGCCCAAGCCGCAGACCCTGACTCGGAGACTTCATTGCTGAAGTCTGGGAGGTGGAAGGACTTTTTCCAATTTGAGCTGGGAAGAAAAAACAGAAATATGTTGATAAATAAGTTCAACTGAGTTAATTTTACAGGAACATGTTCCAGCTGTGCTGCTGTTCAGTCATTCAGTACCTGGCGGGTTCCACTTGGGCATTCTTCCCGCTGCTGGGCTCAGAGAGGCTGCAGGCTTCGATGTGCAGACTGTGGAGGATGACGCAGGTCTTTTAGAGGCAGGTTTGGTTGTTGGAGGTGTTGTCACTGGGGTAGAAGGTGCTGTGAGAGGGAACAGCACTCATTCAAATGTGAAATTATGATTATCAGACAAAAGCTGATGATCCTTATGGCGTACCTGCTGCCTGCGATTTAGGCTTTGATGGTTTCGATGGCTGCTTTTCTTTTTTGGAAGCGGGAGTCTGTTTGTTTTTTTCACTCTTTGTTGCTTTTTCTTTCTTTTTAGTCTTGCTCACTTTCTTTACCGTGAACTCCTCATCTTCACTCTCAGAGGGTTCACTGAAATCTTCATCACTTTCTGAATCTGCAAAGGCATTATTATTACTTTTAAGAAACAAAAAGAAAGAGAAAAAATGGACACCAACTACTTAAAAAGCTATTACAAAGTAACCTGGTGTCAGTTTGGGTTGATAGTCATCATCATCATCACCACCATCTTTGTTTATCAGCTCCTCAGTAGCTTTGGAGGCGGCCTTTCTCTGCCTGGCAGGGGCAGGCCAACCTTTCTCTGATGTGATTTTGTCCAAACCTGAAGAAAACCCATAATGATATCAAACAGAGGGAAGGAAATTAAAACTTCAACTACATAAATTAATAAACCTGCTGGACTTTACCCATAATTGCACCATCCACACTGCAGTTGGACAGGAGCAGAGAAGCTGGATCTGTGTTTTCATCTACTGGAAATTGGACATGTCCTGGATAAATTCATCAAAAATTAAGCCAACAGTCTTTTAATCAGATAAAATTTAACAATCATTTTAAAGAATGAATCATACCTTTACTGACGGGAGACTGGTCCTTCACTTCATCTACATTATTGAGCATGGAAAGCGTGATGGCTGCTTCGAGATCCCTCTCACACAGCTTTTCGTCCAGCGGCTGTCTGCACAAATGAATCAAGATTCAACAAGCTCTCATGCACAAATACATTAATACCATTATCATTTATTTATGGTACTGTGCTTGTGTCTATTTGTAAGGATATTTGTCTACAGAGATTAACCAATTCAAATGTGCTCTTATAAATGCCAACTGCATACTGCTCAAGGTGGATGAAACTGTGCATCAACCAAATGCTGATGAGTTGAGAAGTGAGTCAAAATAGGGAAAGGAAAAATAAAGAAGCACTCAAAAAAAGAAAACAAGAGGTACAGCATGAAAAGCAATGACAGTCACTGCAGTGGACACTTGATTAGTTTTAATGCTTGGTTTCATTTCGGCTCTTTTGTACTTTCGAACTTCATTCTTCTCAGCGGCTGGCTGATAAACCTTGAGCAGCACAAGCAGGAGTAACCCACCGAGTGGTGGCACCACCGCCCCCTGCAGGTAAACAGGCAATCTGTAGCTGCCCATGGATAGCTAACTGGCTGTACCATGCCTTCCCCATATTGCAGGACCTGTCGCGCCCTCTATTGGAAAAAAACTAAACAGCAGAAAAACTGGTAACACTTATTCACTGCACATTTAATGAGCCCTCTTGTCTGATGAACTTGCCACCTACCTGTTCTTCTGGCTGGAGTGTGTGGTGGCCTCTTGACTGGAGGACTTGCTTAATGATTTCTTCTGTTCTTGTTTCACATCCTCCCTGACCTTTTTGCTGGGTGGGGCCTTCACACAGGCAAAATCCTCATCTGTCACAAAATGAGGACAAAAGACAAAAATACCATTGTTAGGACTTGAAAGTGAGTGCTTTGGATTACACATGTGCACCCTATTGTACTACAGGTTTCCTGGAATTTAAGAGAATCTTCTGCAAAGCACCAGTATTTGATAGTGTTTTTTGTTTCAATATCCTTTTTCTGATCAAACCACTTTGTTTTACATGAAATGGCACCACTGCAGTGACTGTGTTTTTTCAAGTTAACACGAGATGTCTAAAGTAAATAAAATGTAAAGATCAAACATGACAGTAAAATTTTCAACAGATCTGACATAAAGATGTTAATATTTCTGTGCTGGTCAATACACCCACTGGCAAGGCATGTGGACTGTCTCACCTTGTCAAAAAAAACAAACCTGTTGTTAACAGAAAGCTGCCATTGAGGGTGCAGCAGCTTTAAGTTTTACAGTCCTCTGTGTGGAAGAACCTCTTTCTGAAGACTTAAGATCAGCCTGCTATAACATTTAAATACTTCATTTAAGGTGCCGACCACCTTTCCACTCTGTTGCCCACAACATACACACTTCTCTTTGTGTATTTTACCCTATACTTACCTTTCACACACACACACTTATAAAGCAAGTCCTTAGAACTTGTGTAAAGTTTTACTTTGTGTATCTTAATTTGTATGTAGTTCTACTTTTGGTTGCTCCTTTTAGGGGTCTCCACAGCGGATCTGCTCCCATCTCACACTATTCCCAGCATCCTCCTCTGTCTCACCAACCCTCTGCATGCATGTCCGCCTTCACTACTTCAAACCCGTGTAATTTCTATTTTCAACAAGCTTACATGTCACTGTGTAAATACTTTGTGTAAGACTATAAAATGATGACATGATATACCATGCTATTTCTTCATCACGCTGAGGATAAAATGGCCCAGGACAGATTTTTAATTTAACTCACCATCATCGAAGTCCTTAGTCTCGCAGTAATTCACTGTCTTTGTCTTCCTGTGTGTCAACAATTAAAAACAAAAACATTTTTTAGCATCACCAAAGATCTGGTTTACCAGGCATAAACAAAAGCAGTAGCTCACCTAGATGGTCGGTCCATAGTTTGGTTTTCAGTCAGCTAACAATAATCGCATTGACACGGGTAAACAGCACTACTCCCCCCAGCTGAATGGAGAAGTAGACCAAGCTTTGACTTTTGATCTGCACAGGACGACGAACAAAGTTAAGGTGTCTCTTATCTTGAATTAGATCCGTAAACTATATAACTTAGGTTACACAAGGTTAACGTGAGGTACGTCGGTCCTCCGAGCTCTCAAACAGCCCGCCTGAACCGACCAGAAGTGACGTCAGTTGTTTACCAATTTGACGGAACCCGGAAGCAGATTCGTTTATTTCCAACTAAAACAAAATAACACAGAAGAAGAGTCATTTTGTGGCCACCTGGTTTAATATTTAAAACGAGAAATAATCAGAGAATATTAGATAATTTTTTCTACTTCTGTTTTTAACTCGTTTTTTAAGGTGTCGAATCTGCTTCTCTCAAATAGCTTAGCGCAGGTTTGCTGAGTTCGCCCGGTTCGGTACTGTGCAAAAATCTTGAGCCGCTACATTTTTTCTGTAAGGTTTGATAGGAAAATGTGAATTGATGAAGCAGTTAATTGAAACATGTGTAAACACACGTGCAAATGCCGTATATAAGGCAAAAACAGAGTTTGAAAGTCAGAATGAGCACCTTTATTCTTCAACATGAACTGAAACATTAAGCTGTCGCCACTCAGATGCTTTTCAGACCATGTTTCAAAATTTGACAGCACTTTTATTTCATTTTTCAATTTCAATTTTGACAAGAGCCCCAACAGGTTGAAATGCAGCCGTTAAACCATGACAGAGCCTCCCCCGCGTTTTACAGATGGTTGTAGACGCTCGCTGTTGAACCTCTCACTTAACCTCCTGACAACAATTTTAGCCTAAAATTTCAAATTTGTATTCATCTCTCAATCAGACCGGTTGATACTGATTTTCAATCCACTTTATGTGTAATTTGGCATACCTCACCCTTTTCTCCATCTTTCCTTTCCTTAAAATAGCCTCTTGACAGCTACCCTTGAGTCCACTTTTGGTGAGGCTTCAGTCAGCAGAAGGTGGATCAAATGAGGGGCCAGATGCATATCTCAGCGTTTGTGGGGGGGTTTTTTTTCTTGTTTTGTATGTATGAGACCTTTACATACAGGTTGAAATGCAACTAGTTTCTCTCCAATTAAATTAATAGGTAGAAACATGAATGTGACATCCTGAGGAACAACGTATTTAAATGCCACAATGACAGAGGTGTCTGAACCTTTTGAGGGGAAATGTAGATATATTACTTTACATTTGTTACTTTAAATTACCAAAGAGTTGTCATTTTTTCATATTTTGCTCTTCCAGATACTGTTTGTTTCTTGTTTTTTCCTCACAGGTGGCAGCAGTGATCCATTGCATTTCTTTGCTTGTGGTCTATCATTTTATCATCCCCCTTTCTTTTTTTTCTTGTTCTTTTTTCTCCTGTCTGCCAATTTTGGCATTGTCATATTTTATATGCACTGTAATAAATAAATAATAATAAAAACAAATAACTCAACATAAAACTAACACACAAAACAACTAATCACTGCTCATGCCAAATATACACAAAAAATAGTCACGTAAGAAACTAGCACCCAGTGTTGTTGTTTTTTTAGGAAAAGCAGAGAAAAACAAGCTTACAGTACATAGAAGCTAACAAAGTTGAATCACTGTCACCACATTATTGTGTGAGGGCCTCTTTATGCTGGTTTTTGCCCATTTCTGTGTTGGCTGTTGCTGTTTGTTGTCATTCTTAAATGATAAAAGAAGGATTTTGTGTATCTCCTTCTTTTTACAAGGTGGATCTTTGCTCCTGCGTGTACATGACAGCTCAGGCTGGGGAGTAAGTACAGTGAGTAAGTAATGTAACAAATTACTTTCTACATGGAGTAAATATGTAGAATTAAATCTAATTATGTCTTTGTGAATGATTATAGAAAGGAACTCGAAGACTCCAGTTGTGGTTCTATTGTGTAGTTGTTTACATATTTGCCTGACAAGTGAAAGGTTGCAGGAGGAGATACAATTCCTTCGGGGATTGTGTCAGGAATAATTTAGTTTAAAAAAAATCTGCTAAAATTCAGTATGCAGGAACTAATCAAAGATTGCAGTTGACCTCTAAGCTCGAGACTAAAGGACCCAGGTTTACAGTAAATATAGTGAGCTGGAATTTGTGTGCCATATTTTCATTAAAAAAGAGAAACGTTAGGTTAAGCTTTTTCTTTTTTCAGTGCACTTCTTTTCTGCATTTCTACTGTTGTCTAAAAACCTGCGAGTATTTACAGAATTCACCTAAAGAGAGGTGACAACTGTTTTTAGAAATTATCTTTGCACATAACTTGACAAGTTGTGTGGACATTTCAGTCCAGGGTTAATGCAGATGATGAGTGCTGAGTTAAGCAAAATCTTTAGGCTAAAAGATTTTAGTTTTTTAGACTTTGGGGTGTAATATATGCTACCTGCCACCTCGTGTCTCACTTCCCTTAAAATGCCAAATACAGTCTGAAGTAGTCATTCATTCCACACCTACAGTACCAGGCTGCCAAACCTAAGTTTGCACAAGTGCAGCTGTAGGTGTGTGCGGGGGACTAGACTAATAAATAAACATCTTACTTAAAAATATATGTGGGTAGTACCTTTAAAGTATATTTTAGATGAAATACATCTCTTTGGAAACTTTTCTCCTATGTGGTTTCTTGATTGCATTTTAGCCATCATTTTGTTATGACTTCGAGGACGCATTTCGCTTTCTTTATTTGCAGGCAATGACGGTATCAGTAGTGTCAGACAAGTTACCAGCAGATGGCAGCATAATGCCTTCTGGCCTTGGTTCACAGAGACTCTGACTGGCTGATTGGCATGAACCTGACACGTCCTCAGCCACTCAGTCGCCCACTCTCAGGGCGGAAGCAATCACGGCTTCCTCTAAAGTGCAGTGAAAGTAAAATCCATCCATTTTTACTGCACTTCCAAGAGAGCAGCAGCTGCCCCGAGGGTTGTCATTTTCTAGTTTGTGAGTGGGTGGCTGTCGGCTGCGGTTTGTCACGCAGTGGACCTTGAGGAACAACCAGGGATGTGATGGTCCACGTCTTTGGAACCAGACAAGGGAGGAGAACATGCATCCACGGGGCCAAAAGGCCCTGTGGTCACGCATTCCTAAACTCCTCCAGTACTGCCTACAGCCACGACTAAAATATCAGATCCAGTCATGCAAACACTGCGGTCACAACATAACGCTTCTATTCACACATATATACATGTTTATATTGTATTTATTCCAGTGCTACAAATGACAGGTTGAACACACCCCTGCATTCTCTTAAGATGCTGAACTTAATCATGAAACGACCGTCGCCTTTCTCTGGCACTTCGCTACATATACATCCGTTTATAACTGCAGGAAATGTTTAGGATATATGTCGCTACAGTTAAAATTGCTATGTCTCTGGTCCTTTATGTTCCCAAACAAAGTCACATGACCGCTAAAGAGGGATAGACTGTTACTGTTAAAGACTGTTAAACTAAACTTAGAAATATCCCGTTCGTGAGTTTATTTGCAGTTTTATGGGTTTATATTGTTAAGCTATGTGATGGTAATTTGTCTCAAAAAAGTTAATACTGCACATTTGTCCATATTTTTCGTGGTGAACAGTCTGTGAATTAATCTACAAAAATGTAAAACATAAAGATGATTATTTTGCATTATAGACTGCGGTTATAGTCGCTTTACTTCGTAACTAACCCTGTAACAACCCAATCTTGGTGAGTGACTATTTTACAGCAGTTGGCTCTATGCATGAAAGTCATGATAATAACTGTTTGTCTAATTTTCTTATGCAAATTATTTTTTGTTAGATATAATTTGTGGATTATGTAACATATTTAACAAATTCATAATGATTTTTTTTCTCTCTCTGGCAACGCTAGGCAGCATTACTAGGCTATTTTGAACCAAGGCATCCAGTTGGGTTTACTAGCCTAGTTGGCATCTGTGAGGTCACCCGTGGTCTTAATTTGAGCTTGTTAGTTGGAAGTGGTCAGGAGGCAGTCCCCCCCCCCCTCAACCACTGATGTGAATGCCATCATTATGCACTCTATAGCATCTCAGAGTGGTAGTTTGTGTGGGGCTCTCTCAGTCCTGCACCCATGTCCCTGTATGGTTGTTCCGCAGGTGGAGACTGCAGTGTTGTTATTTACATTCCTCACAGGGCAAAGAGAAACTAGACTGCTTCTGCACTATTAAGATATTTTAGGAACATTGAAAAAATATAGTGTTGTGTATGAATATGATTGAGTACTGCTGTTAATGTAACAGAAGTACTCTATAAGAGGTTATTTGTTCCTCCTTGCTGTGTTATTATGCTGCAAGCCAGGCATATTTTTAGCTACTCGTGGGGACAAAATGCTCTGTCTGAGAGAACATTCATAGGTCGGGGGCACAATTATTTACAAGCCTCAAACTAAATTTGTCTTGATGGGCTCTTAGTGTTTCGGATATCCGGCGTTGCAGTTGTGTCAGAATGCTGTTTGTTATTGTAACCTAGAAATGGCCTTGCATCTTCAGACGTGGAGTGGCAGTGACCACAGCACTGCCACAGCAGCCACAGCTTTAGCCAGGGGATCAGAGTGGGCAGACAGATCTGTCAATCAGTGGCTTCCGGAGTTTGTTGTCTTAGACCTCCTCTTCTTAACTGCATGCTTTCGCAGAATTTTCTTTTTTTTTTTTTTGGTGTACACATGCGGCAGCCGCAAAGCTAATTGCAAGGGAGATGAGAGGCCGCAGAGGAACAAACGTGAAGAGGTTTTAGGACATGTAGGCTGCACACACTGACACGGCAAACAGACATGTCAGTGTGTGCAGTTAAAAGTTATGATTGTGTAAAGCATTGCAGGATTAAAGGATCAGACAGCGTTGGTTGGAGGACGTTAAAGGCTTACAAAACTTGAAAAAATAAAGCCAAAATAAATCCTTTGTAATCTACAAAAAAGTTTTGACTTTCCTGGTGATTTATTTTCATACTATAGTCACAAATTGACACCATATTTTTCATATTTCAGTGCACTAATGTTTGTGAATCCATGTCTCCTTACTCTGGAATGGTCACCAGTCCCACACAGGGAGAAAGAAAGAGAAACTGGTTATACTCACATCCACACCTACACTTTCAATTTAGAATCACCAATGAACCTAACATGCATGTGAGTTTGTTCTTTGAGCTCTTCTTGGAAAACTACTTATAGTGGTAATTATGACTTGGATATTGACGGGAACACTTATTATAAGTTGGACAGTTTAGAAACTTGTAATTACAACTTCAAGATGACATGATCGCAGACAGTGTGGCTTTTTTTTTTTTTTTTTTTTTTTTTTTTTTTTTTGGTTTTT
>VUQR01015526.1:18206-32148 GCA_015108515.1 Hemichromis elongatus | reverse complement strand
GGGGGGGGGGCTTAAATTCATCTCTTTTGCTGCACGATTTAAAGGTGCCTTGGTGTTCTCACTTGTGGCCCCGTTAAAGTTGCATGTAAGAGACACCCGCTGGAGTCAGAAATAGGGCTGACACACCGAACAGGGCCTCAGGAGAGGGAGGGGAGGGGGGTTGACTATCTCTGGTTTATTTTCTTTTCTGTAATTAGATCGATTAAGTAATAAACAATCTGTGGTTGAGACCTGAGAGCCATCAGCCATGCAGAATGGCACAAGGCCACGAGCTTGACTTTGTGGCATTGCCGGAATATAAACAGGGTGGAATATGTATTTATCCCAGCATGGAGAAAAGTTTTATTTTTTAGCAGATAGAGTGCACAGTAGAAATGTTACAGCACATGGTCTTGGACAGAGTTCCCACGGTAAACTGGGATGCGTTTTTTTTTTTTTTTTTTTATCTATTTATTTTTTTTCTGAATGGCAAAGTAATAGCTGCTATTGAAAATGATGTCTACTGTCCATGAAACCAATGAAAAAAACTTTGTAAATAGTTGGCAAATGTAAAAGAAGAAGAATTCAGGAGCTTTTTTTCTTTCTTTCTTTTCTTTTTATAAAAACAAGAAAACCATAAAATGCTGCTTTGTTACAGTTGCCTGAACGAGGCATTAGGAGTTCAGGCTGCACAGTCAACTATCGATGATGGTGCCTCAATGTTCTTTTTGGTTCCACATTTGTTTATTTTCCTCACACCAGTGAGTTTGGTGGAGGATGTGCATGCCCCGGGGCATTTCCCCTGCTTGAATCTGCTTTCTGCAGCAGCAGCACTGCAGTGGCAGTGAGGTGTTGGAGGCAAATGTTTTTTAATGCAATTATAGATGACTTTAAGTACTAAAGGATGGTGCAGCTCGAGGACTGGATCCACATTCTTAGATTTCTTAGCTCTGCTTCCATATTTCTGTTGATTTTGAGCTTAGTTTGCTACAGCTGAATGACTGAACTAGTCTAAAACTCATTATTTAATAAGCAAAGTTTATTAGAAGTGTATAAAGCTTTGCAGAACCACTATTAGTGTGCACAAATATCTTGTTATGTATTGCAAAGATGTTTTTCTTGCCTCATTCTGAGAATTCCTGAGAGTCTTCCCAAGCACATCCAACCCTGTACTTTCTGCAGCTGTTTACTTTAAAAAAACAGAACTGAAGAACGCTTCATCATCTGCCTCCGTCTGTGCCCGTGACAGAGGAAACAGGACTATTTAAATCCAGGAAAGACGTATGTGACGGAGCCGGCCTGCTGTCTTTGTTGTTCTTCAAACCCGCTGCAGGAATGTGGATCTGCCAGGATGACAGGCAGCTTTCCACATACCTGAGCTCTATCCCACCTCTGCCTGTCCCTCACCCCACAGCTTACTCGCCGTAGCAAGAGACCTTGGGATTCCAGCTGTAACCCAGGAGCTTCCTCCTCTCCTTTCAGCCTTTTTTAGTTCAAGGTCAGAGTTAAGGACCCCGACCCCAATGGCCAGGGTGGTCTTCTATATGGGTCGGACTGTCTTAAGGCTTCTAACTGCTACAAAAACACATCTCTAAAAGTTCTTTACCTGCAGTATTTTTTGAAACAGCACTACATCCTATGAAACTAGAGCCCCACCTCTTTAAAATACAGCCCTGCAACTTGCTGTCAACTCCTCTTTCTAAATAATCATGTAGGGATATTTCTGGGGACATCTGCAGAGTTAATGCAGTGTGTGGGGAGCAGAGTCACGCAACACCTCACTTCACCTCTGCTGCTGCACTCCAGTTCTTTAGGACAGCTCCCCAGCCATCCTCAGGGTGTGCCCTCTGCTGCTGCTGCTGCTGCTGCTGCTGCTGCTGTTGCTGAGCCGTCCAAACCCCAAACTGTGATCAAGCTACATTATCACACGCTGCTCATCGAATCATAACAGTGTTCTTCTCCAACCTTAAATGGCTTGTTTCTGATCTGAGTGCGTCTTTTGCAAATGCCAAGGCTATACCACAAGGCATATGTAGCTCAAAATTTAAAATAACAAACAAAGAAAAAAAAAGGCTTATTGTTGTCGTAGATGAGGCTGCGTGTCATATCACTGATCTCCTCAGTAGTAAACCGTCGTGAATCTGCATTTTCAGCTGAGGAGGACATGAAAGCAAAGAGCACTTCTCTCACCCAGCCTGCTAATCAACACGTCCAACGTCTCTGGCGGCCCCTTATCAAGGGCATCTTGATTAGAAACGAGTGTAAGGAAGTGACTTTTAAAACAATATCGGTCATGAAATCAAGCCAGATCTCTAAAAGAGGGAAAGTTTGTGTCTAAAACAAAATACTCACCTATCAGCTTTGACCAAAAAAAAAAGAAATGTATCCAGATTTATCTGTTGTCTTCTCTTCTGTTTTCTTATCATAGGTCAAATTTAATTAAGTCAAGGTGAGGAATCTCTTTTATTTTTAAATAATGTTTAATGTACTTTAGCATGCCTGAGCTCTGAGTCTGATTAAGGGTGTGTGTTTTTTCTTTGTTTTGTTTTTAAATCCTGCTCTATTCCTCTCCTCTGTTCTCATATACCTCACCTTCTGCCTTAGTTTTGGTTTGCTGATGACTGTAAATTAAAAGAAACAAACTTCAGTTATTTGTTTCTGAAAACAGACGATGCTAAGTAATGATATTAAAGTTTTTTCCTTTTATTTTTGTACGTATGTGCTGTGCACAGCAGTCTACTGTATTCCTGAGATACCAATTAAAGTTTGTTTTGTTTTTTTAAACTGACTGAAAAGGTGTGATTCTTTGTGTAGCCTTGGTTAATCTCTTTATTTCACCTATACTTTATTTGAGCTGCAATGCCATTTCAGTGATCCCAAGTTTCTTCTCTTCGTTATAAAAACACTCTCATCAACATCAACTGTCATTGATCACTTTAATGATAAAGGTCATTAAAAATACGACTACAAAAAATGTCCTAATCCTCTTCCATGCAAGTGAGCATTATTTTCTCGCTGACTTCCATGCAATCGTTTTGCAATCTAAAGAGTCGCTCCCTGCTGACAATTGGAAACAATTGAGGCAGTTCCACTGTAATGCACTTTTCAATCCCTTATAGTGTAGTAATTCAGTACAGCAGGTCCAAGTGTAGGAGTTAGGCCTCCTCTGAAGGTCACATGTTAAATCTAAAGGCTTGTTGAAAGAGAATGAGTTCTCAGTTGATGAGGTCTGCATTTTTATTGTGGATTTATAAGATTTGCAGACCATTGCAAATGGTAACAACTAACTGACATGATGCTTTTATGGTGTAGACAAAAGACAAATAAAGGGAAATACTCAAAGTACCCCCGATACACCGCACTGTGCATCAGAATAAATAAAATTACTTTCCACCACTTGGTATTTAATATTTCTGTATATTATTAACTATTTGGCTGCATTTAATGATACTGATTTTCACAAATCTGGAAACTGAGTTTACTTTAGGGTGATTTTCTGGGGAAAATACTATTCTGGTACAGTCCTGCCATCAGGCTTCCACTTCTCTGCTCTATATAAGGAAGCGTCTCCCTCTGCTGGTCAAACACTGGGACTGTTGCGTTCTGCAGGTGCGCAAAGGCAAACTGAACCAGCACATAACTCAAGTCCACCGTGGTTAACCGAATCTGTCATAAATATAAGAAGTTATTTAATTTAAAATTTACGTCTTATACTCAGTTAAATGATACTATGACCCGTGTCTGGTTTGATTTTTCTTTTAATTTACCCTGTACAGCTTTTTACACCAAACTAAAGCAGTAATTATTTGGTAACAAGCCTAATTTAAGGCGAATGAGTCAAGACTAACCAAAAATAAGAGTTCTGTTGTTTGACCAGCAGCATCAGTGTAAATAGACAGAGGTGGAAGTGGCCCTTCCGCTGCAGCAAACCCGCACATCTGCTTTGGGGGCGAGTTTCTTTTTTTTTTACCCAAAGGATGTGAGCAGGAGTGGCGCTCGGGGGGCTTTAAATAGGAACTGTCTCCAAACTTTGCGACAACAGAGCATCTGAAAACTTCCAGGAGCTCGAAGTTTGAACTAGAATGGACGTCAACAGGCGAATGGGGATGAGAGACACCGTGCTGGCGCTCTTTCTCGCTGTCGTGCAGGGATTTCCTCTCGGGGATACGGCCCCGAACCCATCACCACTGGTTGGATCCAACTGGGGGAACCCCAGGAGATACGTCCACCTGCAGACATCCACAGACCTCAATAACTTCTATTTGGAGATCAGATTAGATGGGAGTGTGCGCAAAACTACATCCAGGAGCACCTATAGTAAGACCACACTAATATTTATGCTATAGTATAATGAAAGTCAGTATTCTCGTATGATGCCTATTCCTTTCTCCTCCTGCAGGTGTGATTCTATTGAAATCTGAAGCAAGAGATCGCGTCGCCATCCTCGGCGTCAAAAGCAGCCGTTACCTGTGCATGGACCTGGAGGGCAACCCGTTCAGCTCTGTATGCAAATAATTAATTTGAATTCACTCAGTGTTTATTTCTGATTTAATCGACCACATGCAATTCTAAAAGAAAAAAAAACGTGTTGTGTCGTCGGCATCTTGTGCCACTTAGTTCTTACGCACAAGTGTGCCTAAAATAAATTTGAATATTAATGCCTCGGCCTAAATAAAGGTCACTTCAAAAACTCAAATTTCAAACTTTCAGTTACTTTTATGACATCTACGACTTTTTGACGTTTTTAAAAATGGTTTCTGCACAAAATAATGCAAATAAATAGACTTTTTCACCGTGTCTATGACTGAAAAGCGAGTCACTTGTATTTCTCTGATCTATCAACTAATTAATGTGAGAGTTTTTGTGTTTGTGTGATTTTTTTCCCACGTATATTATATGAAATAATATCGCAAAACACTTTTGTTTTCCATGCGCAAAAATTAGATTGCGGTCCTAATTATTTCTAAAATCTTGATTTTTTTTTTTTATTTAAAAAATAAAAAAATACACAACTTTTGTTTCATAGCATGCATCAAAGAAAAATCTGGTTGTTTATTTTAGTTTGTTAAATTTTGCCCCTCTCACCTCTCTCTTTTCCAGCCTGTCTGCCTTCGGGATGACTGTCTGTTTAACCACAAGCTCCTGGAGAACAACCGGGACGTGTACTACTCCAGCCGGACCGGCATCTTGTTCAACCTCGAGGGCTCCCGACAGGTGTACTCGGTGGGTCAGAACCTGCCGCAGACCTCCCTTTTCTTGCCCAGGAAAAACACAGTGCCACTGGAGCGCCTCCTGCTGCACAGGGAGAAGAGAAACCGGGGCCAGACAGAAGAGGGTTCGGACTCCCGGGCCGTGCCGGAGGAGCTGGAGGAAAGGGAGGTGGAAATGGAGACGGAAATAGAAACAGAGGTCGGGGATGACGGACGCAACGTGTCCAGGGAGAAACTCGCGGCTCCATCCAGCCACGACCCCTGGAACGTGCACTTCTCCAACCCGGCTAGCCCCCTAAGCACCGGGACAGTGGGCTGATTGAGACCACGATAGCCTTCAATTAGTCTACGTGAGTCTATAGTCTAAAAATTTAGTTTAGATCATACAAGAGAAAAAATATTAACATGAGACTTAATGGAGAAATGAAAGCAGAACAATAAGGTTGTTCCCTCTTTTTTCACACTGACTTAAAAACACTTTTAGTCACGAATCATTCAGCAAAGCAGTGTGTTTATACACTGAATGTACAAACTTGACTTGCATCTCTTTTTGCACAATTTATATTGTCTTTAAACTCACCTGCGCCTGCAGCCTTCTCTTTCCTTTTAATTTAGTTTTTACGTAGTTGTAAATATAGATTTTAAGTCGAGGGACGTGTGTTTTAGCCTGTATTCACGACTTTAAAATAACATCAGGTGTCCAAATATTCCAGCTGGCATGCTCTCACACTGAGGATTTCTTTGTTAATATTATTTGGTTTCTCTCACAAAATCAAACTCAAATTAATTACCCCCAAATCAGTGTACATGTGTGCGCAATCTTCGATTTTGTGGTTTCTTCTCATTGAGGTTTTTACAACTGGCCTGAGAAACCCACATTTTGAAAGTGGCACTGATTTTTTCCAAGACAGAAGCTCAATTGAGCCTGCATCTGGAACACTGAAGCCATCATTAAATGGTTTAAAACAAAAACAAAACGATATATATGATGAACATGTTATAGTTTTTATTTAGTAGGTTTTCAAAGTTCTGTATCATTTTAAACTTCTTAAATTGGAACTAAATAGGGAAATCCCACAACTTTTCACTGCCATCACTCATTTGTGTATCCTCCACCAGTCTCTAATACATGACTTGAAGGAATATAAGTACAAGGTAAATAACCTTTACAATATCAACTCCTAACTCCAGTTATGTGACTTTTACAGGTGCTGGGCGCCACCAGCAAACACGAAAATCAGTCCCAAAGAGTATTTATTTATTTAAATCCATTCCTTCGTTGTTATTTATTTGTGAGACAGTTCAAATGTACATAAAGGTAAACTTGGTTTGTCTTTGAATGTATGAGCTGGGGTTTTGGATGGAGTGTTGCTTGAATTTGGGACAAAAATAAAGTAAAGGAAAATACTGTGTTTGTGAGTTGTTTTTGTGTGCTCTCTTTTGGATAAATGTGTTATTGTTTTAATGTAAAAGTAAATTTAAAAATGAATACGCAGGTTTGTGCACTAAGGCCAAGTCGTATTGTTCTAAAGACACATTTAAAATGTTACATTTTTCAGTTATCCATTTTATAATTTTGGGAAATCACTTGGTCAATGTTGCACTTGCAGATTTTCAGAAATACATCAATCTCAGCCACTGGTACATAAATTGATACACACACAAACACTTTTTACACTATCTGCGAACTTTCAGCACAAGTTCATTAACTTTAGATAACAGAAAACAACAGTTTATCTCTTTTGTAATCTTTGAAATTAAGCTGCAAATTTAATACGTAAAGCTGATGATCTAATCAAGAAGAAATTATTCAAATATTTTGGTTAATTTATAAAACTGGTCCATTTTCTTTTATGTGAAGCACTACTGACCTTCTACTGGTCTTTGTTCGAGCCTCACTTAAAGTATTGCAGTGTTAGATGGTGCAATGCTTGTCCCACATATCTTGAGAGATTATAGATCCTCTTTTCAAACTTCTGAAGTTTGTCTAACGTGACATTTTTCATGATGCTTGTAGCATTTAGACTCAACATAAGGATTTGTGAGCTCCTCCAAGGAATAAAAAAAAACCTTCTCAGGGGAAAGAAAACTTAAATGTACACGTGTTAGCATGACCTCAAGAGGTCCACATATCTA
This sequence comes from Hemichromis elongatus, assembly GCA_015108515.1. Taxonomy (NCBI): domain Eukaryota; kingdom Metazoa; phylum Chordata; class Actinopteri; order Cichliformes; family Cichlidae; genus Hemichromis; species Hemichromis elongatus. The sequence goes on along the minus strand of VUQR01015526.1, from coordinate 24,823 downwards.
GGAGTTTCAAAGCACTTCAAAAATGTCTTCACACAAACTTTAATCTAACAGCTGCTACTAAATTATGCTTGCTTTTGAATGCTGAATGGCAAGGAGCTTTTAAAAATTGTAATAGCTCTCTATGAGGATTATACTATAATTGTCATGTGCCACTGTCTAGATGTATTGGATGTTATTTAAATGTTAGAATCCCTGTAGTGATTTAGGTTCGTATGATTACATATGTTAAGAATTTGCATGTTGTATTTGGTGTGTATAATCTTACATTTGGACTCCTTTTTATAAGCCATGAATAGTTTTTGGGGAGTCCCAGTTCATAATGTTATATATCATATAAGCAGTATATTAGAAATAGGTGAAAGCAGCAAAACTGATCTCCCATCAGTGTCGAAACACATCCAACATGGATTCAAAAGAAATTTAAAATGCTGACTTAGCACCGTAAACTTAGCAGAGGAAGTAGCACCAGTAATACCAACAAATCCCTCAATGCAAACAACAACAGCTGCCATTTGTGTCTGCCCTCAAATACGACACGTTTCCCAAAAAGACCCCCCCCCCCTATTTATTATTCTAACATTATAAAATCCAATGCACTCGCATAGGATTTTAATAACAAAGTTAGTACTGCATTGTTTAATTTGTAAAACTGAATCATATCTCTAAACATGGTTAAATGTATCCGTGCTTCCTTTTCCTTTCCCTCAGAATTAAAAAAAAGTGGAAATCTAAAAAAAAAACTCAAGGAGACTATGCACCTCTATTTTGTATTGAGGACCAGTCTTTTAGAAAATAACCTTTAACCTTTGTGGAGACTGTTTGAGAAGATCAACAATGAAGATCATTTAAGTTCAGTGAACTCATCGCCATGTTCAAGAAAACAGTTTGAGAACACTTGAGCTTTGTGATGTGCTGGGTTATCTTGCTGGAAGCAGCCATCAGAAGTGTTCATAAATGGATGATCAGCAACAATACTCACGTAGGGTGACTATTACCCCTACACCAGCCTGAATTTTTGATAGAAGCCAAGATGGATCCATGCTTTCATGCCGTTTACATCAAATTCTGATCCCATCATCTGAATGTGGCAGCAAAAATGGACTCATCACACCAGACAACACTTTTCCAATCTTCCATCGTCTAATTTTGGTGATCTGTGAGAATCGCAGCCTCAGTATGCTGTTCTGAACTGTAGTGTGGTCTTCTGCTGCTGTAGCCCATCAAGAGATGCTCTTCTGCTCTATGCATAACGCTTGCCTCGGTATTAAATTGGTTTTCATCAGTTTTTCAGTTATAGACAGCTGTTGGGAATAAATAAGACCATGGTTTATTAATTGAGGTCATTATGAGCTGCATCAGTCATTTATTGGAGATGAAATGAGGTCAAACAACATAAATAGATCTTATGAATATGTAGCACCCTGAAAAAAAAAATACATCCACAAATGTCTTGCAAGTAATTTCACAGCATTCTGTGATTTGTGCAACTTGTTATTTTCCCCCGTTACTTGTGACTGTATGAAATGTTAAACACAAACTCAAAGTATCAGTGCTCTCACGACATATTGCACACAATAAAATGAGCAGCAGCACAAGTGCAACACACGAAATACCATAATACTTTAAAAACAAACTTTGGTATAATGCGATAAAAAGAGGCCATTTAATAACCAGTTTTTAAACAATTTAAATATGAAAGGACTCCTTACTGGCCTACAGCTGGACAGAAATGGTTTCATGATGAAGCAGAACTGTACACTGAGTCTGAGCATTGATCCAAAGTGAAACACAGTGACTGAGAAAACATGAATTACCCTGTGCAACGTAGCCTTCAGTTACCTGTGCTAGATTTAGTGCTTACAATAGTTCCATCATCCATCAGATAGTGTGTACATATGCACACAAGCAGAGAACATCTACCTCTTTATGCTATTCACCATCTGGGAGGTTTTCCAGGTGGTCCTTCCTGTTGGTAAAAATACAGCGAGCAGCAGAGAGGACTGGCCCAGACTCAGACTTACTCAGAGTGAGAATGAAGCGGCTGATGCCCGTGTTTGGACAGGGTGAAAACACCTGCTGCACCTTCGCCCCTTCAGGTAGAGCGCAACTTAAGTCCTCCAGAAGGTGCCAGATGGCTACACGAATGTAAGCGCCGTGGCTCACCACCAGAGCGTGGACAAGGACGCCCTGAAGGCCGTCATCAGCCGAGCAGCGGGGAGGGGCGTCCGAGGCAACGGCCACGGTCCCCTGAGCGGCACTTCCAGATGCTGAAGCTCCTGAAGAGGCAGCCACTCCTGATGAGAGGTGTTCATCAAGCATTTGCTTGAAAAGAGCTTTGAGGAACTTTTTGAATCGCAGCTTCACCTGAAAGCAACGTGACAGGAAAGCTCAGAGAGCCGTTGGTTTTTCCATATAGTTTTCTGTCCTCGTACCTACTCTATATTAAAACATCAGAGCTGCATGAATACAACTTTTTCTGTGGAATTTCTTAAATTCAACTCAGTATTAAGCATGAAAAACTCAGTTTTTAATTTTGTGATGGATTCATCCATTCATCCTTTCTATTCTTCCCTAAAACAGATTTATTTCTTGTTCAGCAATTCTCTATAAACCTGGCCATGCTCAAAAAGAAGTCCAAAACTTACATACTTTAAATAACACCTTCTTCATTTTAATACTGAAGCAGAATATCATAAGAAAAGTAAAAGAAAATAAACAGCTCTGGAAGAATGAAGAAACAGAAATAAATGCATCCACCACATTCACAGGTTACTGCCCATAAAACAACAAATGTGACCTCGACCTTAAGCACAGTTTTGCTGAAGACCAATTAGATGATAACCATGTTCATTTCACCGAAATCTGACCAAATACTGCAGTAAGAGAGTAGGACAGATGAAAACAGCCCCTAAAAAGCTCTAGATTGCTGGTCAGAGAAAATACGGGCATTTTACTTATTTTAATATGAATAATAAGTGCTTGCTCAAGAAATCTTTTAAGCCTCCAAAAGAGGGAACTTTAAGAGAAATTGGAGTGTAAATTTGCGTATTGATACATTTTTTCCCAAGGTAAACTTAATGTCCACTAGTTTAAGTTGAGTGAGGGATGTTTATTAAACTCTCTACACTCCCAACCTGTGAGCACTTGAACTAACAAAAGTATAAAATAACCGCCCAAAAAAGTAAATTAGGCTAATGTGTGAATTTGAGTGAAGTAAGAGGCAGCAATAGAAAAAGCACAGATGTTGCTCAACACTGGTCCCTTTTATACCTCAGTACGAGCACTAGTAGTCTATGACCCAACCCCCGTAACACTGAGGTTTAAATAAAGGTAATTACATGGAAATTCTGAATGTAAAATGTCAAAATGGTCTTCCTCCGTCCTTATCTAGATTAGCCTGGTCACAAGAAGAAGCTTTTAAAAAACCTCATTTTGGAAACAGAAGGGATTACTTAGCCTGCAATGTCCTAAATTGACCACTGCATGGCACTGTTGTACAAGTAATGTTCTTCGGGCCAGCACCTCGTTTAACTCTGGCCGTTTAGACTCACCTGATCCAAAGTCTCTCCTCCCGGTGGCGTGTAGTCACGGCACGACTGGCCTGCAGCATTCGCCATATTCTTCAGATACTCTTTGTGACGCCCTTCAGCGACACCAAAACCCTGTATCAACACAAAAAGTCCCATTTAAGAGCTCCTGTGCAGCCACATGTAACGTTTTAACATGTGGAAACAGTAGAACGTAAACAGATCTCACTCGCTCTCTGAGTAGCGGCTCCAAAACCATCTCCATGCCAGAGCAATGAGTGTTGTTCCGCAGAATTATCTCTGCTGTCTGATGAGGAAAACGCAATCAGTCACTCAAACATTGTTAATGAAAAAGATGTGAATCTCAGCATAACCATTTCGAATCTAGTGCTGTATTGAACAGTGTTTATGTGAAGTTGACTGGAGGAGAAAAGCCTGGTAGGAAAAGTTACACGTGTGCAACAGACTACAAGACTACATCATCCATTTATGGACTGCGCAAGAGTGGACTGAGGATGGAGTCATGAGCATCGATAGTGACCACACACAGACATCTTCGGGAAAGGAGCTGCAACTGTCGCAGTCCAGATATGACACGAGCAAAGTCTTACTTGGGTTAAGGAGAAAGATAACTGGAACCTTTATGAACGCTAAGTAACTGTATTAATTTCATTTGGAAATTAGGATCCCGGAGTCTGGAGCAAGAGAGCAGAGGCTCGGAATCAAAGCGTTTGAAGTCCAGTGTAAAGTTTCTGCACTCTGTGATAATTTGGATTTACGTCTTATTTGTTTTAGTGATGGTTGGTCCACTGCGTTTTGTCAAGTCCAAAGTCAATGCAGCGTCTACAAGCAAACATTAAGGAGACAATGGTTCATTTTCGCAGCAGGACTTAGAACCTGCAAAAGATCCCTGTGATTTGGGAACGTGAATGCCTGCCTATGTCAGAAAACCCATCCATCGGTGTCCCCTGAATCTTGTCCAGTGCCAGTTACAGTCATAAGAAAGACAAACTCTAAAAACACCATTACTGGTCACATAGAAATTAACATGGTAAGTAGAAGCCAGGTGCTTCTATGCTTCTCCTGTACAAAAGCAGAAGTTTGGCAGGTTGCTGGTCTGGCCCTTTCAGTGTATGCTCTAATCTTCCCAGGAATGGATGTCCCAGCAAAATTACCCCAAAATCAGACCTTGCAATGCTCAGAGAAACTACAAACCCCCCCCCCAAAAAAACAGGAGTTACATCTCAGACTCTAAGGGCTTCAGTTAGCATGTTAAAGGTTAAAGTCCATGACAGTAAATTGGAAAAAGACTACACAAGTATGGCTTGTTTGGAAGGGCTGTGAGGGGAAAGGTGCCTTTTCTAAAAAGTTGCATCTGAACAAACTAAAGATGACACCAACATGGAGATTTGTGGATATCTGTTTGGCAGCCATAACAAGAGCTTCCTTTATCCTTTACGAAGGGAAAGATGATAATTCCGTGCAAAAATTCACACCATCAAAACATCTTTAAAAAAATTCAAGATAACTGACACAGATTAATGTTAATGAACATTTTTTTTATTTCATGCCATAACCTGCCGATGGTTTAAACTATAAACATTATGCTCTTGTATTAAAATATGCTTCTTATCCATTTGATTCTTTGCGTGAAGTATATTTTAAAAAATATTTTAAAAAGAGCTATAAATAAAAATTGTGAACGATGTTAAAATGGCCAAAGTGAATTATAAGTTAAAAGTAAGTTAAAATAGATCAGTAAAAAGAGCTACAGTGTTGGACTATTTTCCATTTACTTCATCTCTAAAGCGACATATGGTGCCACCTCTGTCACACTCATTTTCCTCCCATACTGCCCCAAACAGTGCACGAGTACCTCACCTGTACAGCTCGTTGCAGGTTACTAACAAACACTTTGGTAAACGCGATGTCTTTGAGGTATTGTCCTGCTGCCTCAGCCTGCTGCATACCCGTCTCTGACAGCAGGGTGTCCACACCTTGACCTGAGATCACAAAATACAGGCAGTCCAAGCAGACAGGGACAGTCAGATGTGTAAGATAAACACGTGATTACGTAATTGCCGTAACGGAAAATCACCTTGCAACAGCTTTTCCCTGTTGTACTGCGTTTCTCCACTGTGTAGAAACAAAGCAATAAACCCGAGTTAGACGACTCATATAAACATCTCCTCAATAAACACAAAAATAGAGCACAGACGTTAAAGTTGCCCAAGTCTCCTATTGCTCAAAGACAGCCGCACAGGCACACATGTAGCCACACAGCATGCAGCAACACCTGACAGGACACGCAGCGTCTCTCTAGGAGACGCCAACACCAACAAATGCCTCATCTTCAAGTCAGGTGAAAGTATGAAACCATCATTAAGCCGCTAAATTACCACTTACTGTCGTACGAACGTTAAACTAAACGTAAACATTTTCAGCAGCCGCTCTCGCACTACTTCCTGTTTGGTTAGGCTGCAGTTTTGCGTGACGTTGCTTCCTACGCCATGACGCATTGCAGTGCTGCGTAACCGTAAATATTTTTAAAATAAAATCTCACCAAACTCAGAGAGGACATGGGTGTTACAGTTTCCCCTAAAAAAAAAAACGACACAAATAAAATAAAATCAACATTATATCCACACCCAATTTCGCCCCACAGCACATTTAGCAGGAAATTCAGGATGAGCGCTACGGATGGCCACGAGTGACAAAATAGATTAAATATAATAGAATAGATTAAATATAACAAAATAGATTATATATATTATATGTAGCTGTCGCATTGAAATGTAATTATTATGTGATTGCAATGTTCAAAAATTGTGGTTTTAATCTGGTTTCATTTATGTTGTTGCCACCTACTGGTGGATTTGAGAATTGTGCCTTGTGGTGCGCATGCTTTGAGCGGATGCTCAATTAAGCGCATATTCCGCCAGAGACTGAGGACTCGGACCAGAAAGAGCATTTGGGGCAGATGTTTGGTAGAAAGGCGCGCACGGTACGTTTGTGTATTTTACTTTGTATATGTATTATTTGAGTTTTAATTATGTTTTGCTGATAAAATATCTGTGTTTTCATATCTTA
>VUQR01015526.1:0-12337 GCA_015108515.1 Hemichromis elongatus | reverse complement strand
GTTGAAAGGGGAAAAAAAAAAAAAAAAAGAAAAACTAGAAACTCTTAATTTCTAAAAGTTCATCGATTGTCACGCCATCACTCAACAGGGGGTGGGCAGTGGCGGTGGTGTAGGTGGTGGCTTGATTCAGATCTACTAGCAGCTGACGTGCCCTCACTCCTGTCAGTTCATTGGCTGGCAAACATGAGTGTTGTGCGAGTCTGGTGGCGTTGGGAGCTCATAAGTTGATGTCGCGCACATCTGTCGGGGTGCTGGACTGGTCTTGCTGCTCTCTCGCCTTGCTGCCGGCCCGGACGGCGGTCTCCTGCCGGTACTGCTGCCCCTGCTGCAGGCTGGTGGTCAGCACACGCTCTATTTGTTCCTGGCAGGCCCTCAAACAATCCTGGAACAATTTAAAAAGGGTCAGCAGCGGTTAAACACACACCCGTCCATCAAACCATTGCCAGCATCTGGGTGCTTTAAAGACACATAATCCCCTCCAGCCAAGATTCATTTTTGCAGGTTTGCCTTTGTTTAGCACCATAATGTGTGCCAACTGAAGTCAGCACTCAAAATATCTGTTCAAGCCTTTAAAATATGTCACTATTCATGCACATAAAGCAAAAAGAAATAAAAGTACAGTAATGTTACATTGAAGTGGTTTAATGGCTTCCACAGCAAAAGTATGTAAATGTTTGAAGGCATACATGGGACCTTTAACTGGCTCTCTCAGGTGGACTCTGCATGATATACAAACATTTATAGCCATGTTACTGTAAATAAAACCCCTGCAGTTTGCTCATTGGATTTAATCTGTACACCTGTATGCAGACCCTAGCGTGCAAAATGTTGGCGTTTCTGCTGCGTTTGACATGCGAGCTGTTTAACAGCTTCAGTCACATGCATGGCATAAAAGCAGGGAATTATATGCTGCTGCAGTAGGTGGTCCTGTCTACATCATAACCAGAACAATGGGTGCCAGCACACTCCAATACCAGCGGCACGGAGCAGCGAGCTGCACAGCGGGCACCAGACACGTGCACGTCTGTGGTACAAGCTGAAGGACTCCCACACAAGCTCTGGGGAGTGTCAGGGAACTCTGGACTCCCTTCCTCCACCCTCCCTTGGGTTTACTTCACGGTCAATCCCATGTGGAGGTCTAGAGGAAATGGCTTGGACCTGCTGCACCCTAACCCTCTGAGTTTGGGTGTAAAACAGAATATAGGACAGTGGGACCGGATGTTTTTGGATGGCTTTTCTTATGAAAAGGGATCCTCTCCCTTTTGGTATTTGGTATTCTTATGAAAAGGGATCCTCTCCCTTCATCTCCCTCAGTCTATGTACTCCCTGCAGGTCTGCGCAAAAGATGTGGGAGGTCCGCCTTCCTGAGCCGGCTGCAGGACTCTTAAGGAATGAGCCGAGCTCGCGGAGGGGCCAACATTCCTTTAAAATGCACGAATAATTGGAACCCGATGGGCTGCAGACGGAGCGCCTGTTGTGACGGCCGGCTGGGTCGCGGGGCCCACATCACCATGGCAACGTAACCACAAGCTAAGAGTGCCGTTTCTAAGGTCTTTATGGATTTCTATACTGAACTCTTAAAGCATGCCTAGTTTTTTTTTTTTTTAATTTGTGTGACTGCTGTGCTGCGGCAAAAAACTACCCAGTATAGATGCCCTCTGAGAGTACTTTATTCTTTAGTCTCAGTTATCAATATTTAAAGAAACGCCATATCAGTGACAACATTTATATCTTGTCCACAGATACACACAGTTGTATTGCTTTACAGTTTACAACAGCTCCTAGTGCACACTGATGAACTGTAAAAATACCATTATGATGGCACATCTATCCCAGTACTGCACAACATAATTTACAAGGTCATGTAAGTTTGTCCGTCTTATTTGAAGCCGTCTGGATGTTCAAGGAAAACAGCGCAAACTAATCCAAGACTTGGTATTCTCACGATCCAGGGACTCAGTAAAGGCATGATGCATGAAATACTCTGACTAAGATTAAGCGTGGCTGTCAGTGAGTAGTCGAGTCCCTTGACAGCGCTTTTTTTTTGCTGGGGTCCTTTCATGTTGCACAAAATGAATGTTATTAGCACTACAGATCCCATTTAACCATAATCATGTGGCAAAAATGGAGCTGTGTTTGCCCAGGAGTGAGAGCGCAGCACATCACGGTTAACGTCATCTATCTTACCATAATATAGCTTTATTAGACAGGTATCAGCCTAACTGATTAAAAAATATTAATTTCTAGCAGTTTGTTCTTTATTCATTTGCTTTTTAACTTCTTTTTTATCTTTTCAAGCCGTTTTTCACCTGTAAAAGGGCAATGGTAGGCGAAGCAGACACACTAGTTAGCGTTGAGTTGTACTACTTTTAAAAATTAAAAAACAAATCCCAGTGCTTAGGCCAAGCAACCCACAGGGCTTCTGGTACTTTAATTAGCACATTATCCCAAACTCCTCCTTTATTACACTTGTACTAGCTGAGGAAGTGAAACTTGTAAAAGTACGGTCGCCTTCAGAGTACAAGTTGTGCTGGTTCAGTGGCATTGCTCGCTTCTGTCCAAGGCTTAAACACCCAAAAATGTATTTACAAAAAAGTAGAACTTTTAGGTAAACTTTATTAATCCACAGTTGCACTTTTCGGTTTCGCTCCTGCTCAGAGAGTAGCTGGCAAGTATTTGCAGACAGGTCTTCCATGCAAAGATCCAGCAGCTGTTAGAAAGTTTTCACTAAAAGTCAGAGTGTGCACATTTTTCCCCTAGCAACTGGTGGTTACCAGATGGCGCCTGGTCTCTAGGCCTTATTCATTTGACCTTACACTGTCACACGTTCAGAAGAGCAAGTTGGCATCACGTGGTTAGTGGTCAGGTGTCGGTAAAACCTCAAAAACAATAGCAACTAGTTTCAGATGCATGTCACACTTTGAAATATCAATACAATACTTCACAAATCTCAAAGCTCAGCAAGTTTCACTCTAAACACTGAAGTTAGCCTCTTGCAGGTAAGTCTCTGCATCGGCCTTCACTGGGAAAGATGCTTCTTGCCTTCAGTGCATACGTATTCCTCCACCAGGAGGGGCACACAGCTAAAGTGGGAGCCCTGCAAAGAAATTGCATGTGTCGTACCACAAAAATGTGGGCTGTGAGTTTTAAGAAGACATTCCCTCTGCCGCTGCTCTTTATAGCAGCAGTCTGGCTCCCTAGCCAGCAGCCAAATGCTTGCTCTCCCTCTCTCCATGAAAAGTAAATAGCTTCAGCCTGCCACCACTGAAGTCATCACTGTTGTTTACTAAAGAGCCTTTTATGCTGCTGTCGTGAGATGTTGCAATGATCGCTATTAACAGTGTATTGTTTCGAACCACTGAAAGTATTGAGTAATTCCTGCTGTCGAGTATAAATTTCCCCGCTGTGGTACTCACCACCTCTGTGTTGGTGATCTTGGCCAGCAGGTCTGTCAGGTTGTCTCGACTCAGCCTCTGGTCAGTGTGGTCCAACTGCAGGCCACAGATAGCGGCTCCCATGCTGCCAGAGGCTATCATAGAAGGAGGGTTCATCGCAAGGCGGTCATCTAGTGAGGGAAAGAGAGAGCGTTAATGTGCAATTAGTGAAACAACAGCAGCTTTGAAGCCACGGTGACACATGGAAATTACATCCTCAATGCGACACAGAGCAACATTACTTAAATCCACCCTAAGGAAGTATGACAGATGCATAAGAGGTAAAATGTCTGAATCATCTCCACCATGCATGCTTTACAGCTGAACCTGATTTTCCCACAGTCCAGATTTCAGCAGACGAAGCTTCGCAGTGGAACCTGTGTGGCGTCGTTCACAGGAACTTAAGCTGTGATTAGAAAAACAGAGTAGGAATCCTCCTACTCGCTGAGCAATGAGTTCCAGGCATGACTCCCTTCAGTTTGCATCCAAGTCTCAGAGACTTAAGTGACAACAGGCCTGGGATGGATGAGGCGGAAAAGGAGGCGGACATAAAGAGGACAACAAGGAAAACGAGCAAGTGCTGATTGTGAGAAGCGGTTTTCACCACTCGGTTATTCGATTAAGTAACGGTGAGGAGCTTCAAAGCTTCAGCAATCCCTCCTCATTGTCTTTTATATGTAAGATGGTAACTTCCCAAAAACAAACAATCCCACCTTCACACCCTCTTCGTGCTGTGATTGGCTGAGATTTCTCTTTTTTTTAAAAATCATTTTACCATCTTTAAACTAAGTGTTTCAGTGACTTTACTTTGGTACAACCAAGTAAAACACCACAAATGTGCCCACACATTACTTTACATGACAGCCAGCTTTTTGTCTTCTAGCCGAGTTGACTGGAACATCCTGATTTCTGAAAAAGATGGGCAGTGTCATGCAAAAAAGAAACTTACTGTACTGGTGTTTTGCACCACTTTTGAACAAAATATGTGGTGCTCTTTTAAAAAGTGAACTCATGATCTAGTTTTTCAAAAAGAAAAAAAATTAATAAATCCAGAAAGTTTGTCAAGTTAAATTGGATGTAGGAACTACTTTCTTGCCAAGGTCTACATCCACCACTCAAAAGCAGTCTTAAATAAGCAAGTCACAGGTAGATGGCGACACAACAGGCTGGTAAGAAAATAGTTCCTACCTGAAACTGCTCACAAGACTTTCAGTTGCTGGATTATTTTAAAATGGACATTTTTGGGGACATTTTGAGCACCACATGGGGGGAGCCCCTTTCTTTAGGGGCTATAGGGAAAATCCAGTGCAAACCAGTCCCGTGGCCTGATAGCTTTTAGCCTGCTCTGCTACACCCATCTTCTCCTCTAGGGGCCAGCTGTCCATAGGAGAAACTCCTCCAGTATAATAATAACATCTCAACTCCATATAAAACTCCAAACATTTACATTACTACATGACCACAGCAGGCCTCGTTTTTTCCCCCCACTGTGGCTGCTTTGTGCTCGGATATAAGCAGCTGTTTATGAATAGCACAAGTGACCACTGAAACACACCCATACACACACACACACACACACACACACACACACACACACATAATATATATATGTATGTATATATATGTGTGTGTATATCTATCTATCTATCTATATATATATATACACACGTATACTTTTTTAATGTGTGACTCTAAAACTGCTAAACAGTGCATTAAACTCGCAGAAGTAGCCTCCGCTTCCAATGACTAACTCTAGTAAATAAGTGCTTAATGGCCAGATATGACCCACAATGACATTTTTGAGGAATTCACTGCACAAAAGTGACCTCCCTTTGTTTTATTTCCTTCATTGAATTAGCTAAAAAAGAACAAAGGGGGTAGCAAAATAAAAGCGGCCTTGCGAGACAGGTTTCCTGTATATTATGTGCATTAGGTGATCCTGCAGTAGTATTTCTGTCCAGGATATGAAAATATTAGAGGGATTCCAAGTTTAGGCAAAGGAATGTCTTAAAAATTCACCTAAGAAGAGGCCAGAGGGGGACATGTGAGCTTTTTCCAGAGTTTATTTTGGACACAAGGCGGCAATGGGAGGAGGAAGGAAGATCACTGGATCGCTGCCCTGACTTTTTAAACCTGGAAGTCTCTCTGTCAACAAACAATGAAAGGGGAGTACCGCAGAAAAATTCAGCTGCACCTGAGTCACTCAGCACAGAGTGTGTGATAGGTTTGCTATCATTATCCGTGTATGTGGCTAATCTAAACACAGCACTGATAGGAGTTTTCCCAGGCACTTAGAAGAGAAATGTGCATGACCACTTTGAGTAGCTTTTAGCAGCTGCAAGACAAAAAAACTCACTACAGGCTGTGGAAAGAGAAGAAAGTGGATAAGGCAGCCAGCAGAGAAGAAAGAGGTCACAGATGACTCACAATGGGGGAATGTTTGCGTGTGTGGGAATATTCTAGTGGATGTCAGAATAAAAAAAAGGCACCAAACTGAGCAGACGAAGGATTAATAAAAAAATAACAATAATAATAATAATAATAATGAAAAAAAATCACATGAAACAATAGGCACCTGAATTACCTGTGGCACAGAGGGCGATGAACGTCTGTGTGTGCTTGCGGACCATCGCCAACTTTTCTTTAGGGAGGGGCAGCCTGCGAATGATGTGCTCTACAAAATCATTGGGGATGACGGAGGCCATGTTCCACTTCAACTTCCCCAGCACAACCAGTTCCCAGTCCTAAAGCACAAGAATGAGGGTTAAAAAAGAGAGAGAGAGAGTTAGGGGGTTAAATGGCATGCTGCCACGTCTCCATCGCCCATGAAAACAATCTTAGTCTGAATCCACTCCCAGAGGAAATGGCTCTGTAAGAGGAGCAACATTTCTTCATTTTATCTATCCTCACTGTATCTTATTATCTGCATGCCTTTCTCATTCCTTGCATCCTTTGTGTTCATATCGCCGGCATGTGACAAGCCTTGCCCTGCTTAGAGGCCCTGCCAATGAGACAGCTAGCCCCTTCCTTCCTGTCATACGCCTCAAACACAGCGCTACAATGAGCTAGCGCTGCACAGGCAGCCGCACAGAGATCACTCTTTATATAGCGAGGCTTTGCAAGAGCAAGAAGACTGTACACACTGCATTATCTAATTTCCTGTTACTGTTAATGTGTTGCATTCAAAAGCAACCAATTTACTATATTTTTTAATATTATTGAGCAGAGACATCAAATAAAGGCTTCAATGTCAAACAATTTTTCATGATCAGGGATAAGTTTTCAACTCAATCAGTCAATCAATAAAAAAAAAATAACACTTTCTCTAACCTCCCTTACAAGAGAAATTTAGAGAATGACATCTGGTGCTGTAGCTATTTCTACCTGCCTGTGTTTCTTTTTAAGAAAAACAGAAGTCCTACATCAGCAAAGCATTGCTCTGCTGCCTTAAAATAAAATCGAATTTTTTTTAAGTTCTTCTGAGATGTGATTATGTGTGTGTTCTTCCAAAAGCCATTCATTGAAAAAAATGCTTACATGTGTTGCTTTTTTCTTTGTTTAGGGTCCAAACTGCACCTGACCTTTTATTTAAGGTTGCACAGGTGTGCCATTTAAAATAACTGTCAATTTAGAGAAAATAATCCAAGGGTGTGGTGAAACGTCGCTGTAAATGGAGTTATTGATATAGACACACTAAAGGGGAAGTGCTGTTGCAATGCTTTTATGAATAGCTGAACACTAGCATCAATACACTTTTATTCAGTAACAGATTCGTGTCTAAACTTTGCTCCAAGCACTTCTGAAAGTATTGTACCTGCAGACGATATGTGGGAACATGTCGAAGGGAAGGCAGGTGAGACAGAAGTGCAGCACAGTGCGGTTTTGCTGAGGCACAATTAAAAAGACGAGGCAGTTGGTGACACCCACCAAATCTGAATCATTGGTGTTTTGCTCCCCTACAGAATTAAAATGGGCTACATATAGATCAGTTTTTAGTTCACAACATGCTTATCTTTGGTTTTAAAATATTTTTAAAACATTTCTTTAAACAAAGCAGATGAACTACCACCCCGACTGGCACTGGTGCTACCATCTAAAAATCTACCATTTCCCACCCCCTTTATCTAGGAATAACTCAACATTTCAACAGAATAAGGTGCCAGAAAGTGACAACACCATGTAAAACCCACAGACAAAAAAAGAAATTCACAGATGATTCACAGTCTTGACAATCGCGCTCTGATTTTATGGCTGTGAAAACAACTTAACCTCTGTTGAATAATGCAGTGTACCATTTAGTTCTTAAACCTGTCAAAATGTGGGCTGTACTGGCACCCCGCTAAGTGCCAGTAGAGAGTAAGCCTCCCGTGGAACCACTGTGAAATCTAACTCCCAAACAAAGCAATCTTGGGGGTCTGATAATGCGCATATTGGTCTGTAGGAACTTACTTTGAAGTGTTAAATTGAATGAACAAAGTTTGAGACAGGAGAAGTTGTGTTTACATAAAGAGGTAGTCTGAAAATCATAACTAGAACAGACAAACACTTTGGCAGTAAATGCCACAGGTGAAGCTAACACTGGATTTTTACTGGTGCCTAGGCAACTGAATAAAGAAAACTGATATGCACTTCTTAAGAAGGTGGTGTGAGTAATATCAGATAAACCTGATATGAGGCAAGCTGGGTTGAACTTAACTTAAGGTGATACCAATAAATTTCTGTGGGAAAATGAGATTCATTCTGTTAACCATGAGAAAACCTCTGTGATAACGGCATCATTGTTTGGTTTTCTTCATTTATGGGTAGAAAAATATGAGAAAGGTTAACTGAAGTGTGTTAGAAATCACTGCAATCAACAGCAACATATTAAAATGGATTTAAACTGCTCATATTTCTCATAAGTTTCCTTTAATGCCCTTTTAACACTGAATGAACACAGCTGATTTTAATTTCTCACTTCCTCTGTGTCACACAAAAAGTAAACGTAGTAAACACCGAAACCCCAACGCTCAGCAGGGACAGTCCCCCCTACTCCCAAACGCTTATCTGTCATCTAAAATGTCACCTGTCAATCCCGTTTACGTGGGTTTCCTTTACATAACCTGCTTCTATTCACTCTATTTTAGCTCCAATGGAGATCAATGATTGTGATTAATGATTAGATGAACAGGGCAGAGGTTTGCCACTGGTACGATCACTTCCTGGACAGCTGTCCTGATGAAACCCCCACCCCCTACCATTGTTAAACTTCGATCTTACAGCTAAACTGCCACCAGCAGGGGCAGCAAATTTACTGTAAGAGTGAGAAGCTGCAACATTTTTCAACGGCTCCTGCTGCCTGCTCTCCGCATCCTGTGAGGATATCCAGGAATATGGAGTCTTATAACAATATGGAGCATCAAATCGGATGGATGTCATTTCCCTAAACAGCTGCAGGCAAGCAGGAGGATGTAGAGAGAGCCTGGGCAGCAGTTTGGTCAAAATCAGGAGCAGATTTTACTGCAACATGTAAATTATTCTGGCACTGAAGTAATGAGCGGTTAAACAAAAATCTGCAACTGTTTTAGTTGTTTCTTTTTTAATGGAAACTTCCAACAGTACCTAGTTCTGAATCTTTTGTTCGGGTAGAAACCAATTTATCCAAAAAATGCCATTTTAAGTGTATTAAAGTTTGTTTGCTTATAGAAGTCATAAACCACTGGTTCCAAACTCATTTTACATTGTGGCTCGCTTTAATCTTAAATGGGTCGCATCAGTGAAATTCCCCTTTCTGTCAGTGTAAAGATGTTTAACCACACAGATATTTTAGCATAAGAAAAAGAAGCCAGCACAACTCTTTGGGCTTTAATTGTAAGAACTGTATATGTAAAATTAGGGAAAAAAGTTCCTCTATTTCATTGTTATATATTTAGAGGACAGTCTGGGCAAAGTTCTTGTTAATTTCGTTAACCTTTTTTTCCTTTTAACTGTGGGTCCATTGTAAAAAGCAGAAACTTTTAGTAAAGAAAATTTAACTTTTATGCCCTTTAATTATTTATTACTTAGTTACATCTGTGTAGTATGACTGGCCATTTGGAAAAGGCTGTAAAACTTATGAAAATGCATGCCCTCTTTCATTTGCCCCAAAGACATCTAATGGGTCGGATTGAGAGTCTCCGCTGGTCTATTCTGGCCCATGGGCCTTATGTTTGGCACCCCTGTTCTAAAACAAATGTGTTTAATCACAAAAGGTATACTGCCACATAGGAGAGTCTGAAATGACCATAAACTGGATTGAAAAATTAGATCTTTGCTCTATGATATTAATAAATTCAGCATCGTGATCATCTCACAGTCTGCAAGTGAGCAGCAAACTGTTTTGCTGATGAGGACCATGTGATAATATCAGAAGCTCAAGAGGAGGCAAAATAAATGAAGATAAGTGTTGGGTGGGTTAACTGTCCTCAGATCCTTTTTTTTTTTTTTAAAATATCTTTCTTGCACAACAAATGATTAACAGAGAAATCCAACTTAAAGGGACTTTTAAACCACCAACATGGCGCCATAAGCCGCCTTTAAAACCATCCCTGGGTTAATGGTTGTAGTAAATAGCATGATAGTAAGAAAACAATACTTGAGCTTGTAGGTTTGGTTTTTAGCATGAAATACTCAATATGTACTAGAAATGCAGGCTTCCTCATGATATCCATATCCTAAACTGCATAACTGCCACTAGATGGCATCACGCATCTCTTCAGGCCACATGGATCCAAAGAAAGGATGTGGCTGTATTGTGCTCCACTTATAAGGAAAATAGGAAACTTCCTGTGAAACCAATTCAGCCATTAGCATCATAAAGTCATCAAAAAAAAACGTGACACGACATCTTCATGCTCCCATGAGTGAGTGAATGAGTGGATGGATGAATGAATGGATGGGACTGTTGCTCTTACCAGCAGTTCCCGTGGTGAGAATGAATTATCTGTGTACATGCAAAGTTTCTCTGCTGATATGGGCCTGCAGTCCTTTAGCTTGGAGGCCAGAAACATGCACACAGCTCCCAGAAGCTGCAAGTAACTCTTTCTTGTGGGCATCACTGCTAAAAATCTGTCCAAATAATTAATAGCTAAAGGAAAGACGTCTTCATTGCTCTTCTCCTCTTCACACACCTGGAAAAGTATAAACAGGAGACACATATATTAAGTAAAACTATGCACAAAAACAAAAACAAAAAAACAGAAAAAAGAGGAATATATTTCTATATAAAAGAGTTTTTGGTGGCTCAGTGGTATTAATTCTGCTATAAATAGTACTGTAATAGGGTTTAAGTTTAAATTACTGATTTTCACGTCTATTTTTCCTGCGTGAAAGGGTGCGTGAAAGTCAGAGCAGGGCAGAAACAAATTAGTTCAACAGCAAGTCGTTCTGCAAAACCCCCACATCGCCATTCAGCCCCTCTTCCTTGTTGGGGCTTGCTTCACTCATAAAAAAAAAATTAAAATAAAATAAAATAAACCACCCAAAAGCTTTAAAAAGTGTGCAAAATATCCACATGTTTTCTTAAAACACTTTCCGACAGTTTTTATGAAAGAATTTTTTCAAAATCAAGTTATTTTCTTGAGCTGAAAAAATGAAAGTGGCTTAGCATTCACGCTGCCTGCCTTGCCCCAAGCCCGAGTCACTTTAAAAAAATTAATAATAATTACTGTAAGGGGAAAATTTCGAGTTTTCGATTATGTAAATTAAGAGTAAGTCCCCTCCTGTCGCCTGAGCTTACTAATTATCAGAAATCACAAACTTTGAAGCTGTTAACCAATGTAAATATGCAGCTAGGCTGTTTTCTTTGAAGCTGAATTTTCTTCGTGGTGGAATTTCCGACTCTCCCACGCCTTTGGTGAGTCATTCTTATTCAATTGTCAAACAGGTTAACATCCATGACAACTTTCCACGAGCTTAAACGAGCCAGAAAAAAACTTTTTAGTGCGCAAAAAAACAAACAAACAAACAAAAAACCGAAAATTAGCTAAAGCAGTTAGGTTAGCCCCGCGAGTGCATAAAATGCCCACAAACCTCATGCATCCAGCCTGCAACCATTCGTCTCATGTAAGGCTGAATATCCTTCTGGACCCGTTGGAAATACGAACACTGAGGTAAAAATCTGTCCTCGATTGTTAATAAACTCTGCAGCACTCTGTCATCACAGAGGATGTTTAGGTCAGGCTGGGCTCTCACGGCTAGGTCCGACTCCAGGCAGTAAAGCTCCATGTCTCGGCCCCCGTCTTCGCCCCGTTTTTTGCTGTTGCCTTTGTTTTAGTTACTAAATAATATGAAGGAAAAGGACATAAATATTGTTACGGTGTTTTCGACAGCGGACAAGAGGAGAAGAAGTGCCCAGGACGAAGCATGAGGCTGAGACTGCTGGGTTTGGTCCAGTCCTGCTGCCTCACGGTTCGCTTCTTCCTCTCGCTGCCGTCGAAGGGCCGCAGCTGCGCACACCACATCCGGTAGAGCCTTCAAAATAAAAGTCTGTGAAGAAAGCGGAAACAAGAACAAACAAACAAAAACAAAAAATAAAATGAAAGCATCTATCTATCTATCTATCTATCTATCTATCTATCTATCTATCTATCTATCTATCTATCTAAAAAATTGAATAGCACAAGAAAATTTGCCCCAAGTGCATAATAATATTTATATTTATTGTTTCAATGCAAAACAGGTCTGGCCAAAATTGGACAGACTTAAAAATAAAGTGTTATTTTAAGTACGTAAGTACATTTTCAAAATGGTATTGTCTTTAAATAATAATAATAAAAATTTCAACAAAGACCTAAGTAACCTTCTGGACAACCTGTGGGCTGACTCAGCATGTAACAGAGACCACACATAATAGAGGACACACTCTTGACCTACTGATCTCCAAG
>VUQR01015521.1:0-10385 GCA_015108515.1 Hemichromis elongatus | reverse complement strand
GTCAAGAGAGGTGTGAGCAAAAGCAACAAAAATTATAAAAAAAGGAAAAACAGAAGTTTAAGAGACAAAACAGAATTAAGAGCATAAAGAAAATGAGAAAAAAGCATAGGAAATATGAGCAAGTGGACAAGAAAATGAGAAGGACAGATTGCATTTAAGAGGAACGACAGGAGAAAAAAGAAGGAAAACTTAAAAATTAGCACAAAAAAGAAACAGCATGGAGGAAAAGAAGAGAAGCACAAGTTTAGACATAAAGTGAGGAAAAAGTAGAGTGTGAACAAGTAAAGATGAACAGATGGAAAGGAAATGGAGGAGGAATAAGAGGAGAAGGAGAAGCTGGATGAGGGAAACTAGATGAAATATGAAATGAGAGGATGGGAAGGAGGAAAGAGGAAGTCAAGAGAGAATAAGTTGTTCAGCAATAAAGGGTGGAAGGAGGATGGAGAGTGTAGGGAGCAACAACGGGAGAAGAAGAAGAAGAGATGGGAAAGGAGGAAGCTGTGAGAGCAGAGAACTGGGAGAAAAGAATAAAAGGATGAAAAGAGGAAGAGATGATCTGGAGGAGGAGAAGGAGGAGGAGGGGGCAAGTTCTGTTGCAAATGAAGTGAAAGAATGAGGAGGAGTAGAGGGAATAAGGACAAGTAAAAGATTACAGGAAAGAAGAGGAGGAAGAGTGGAGGGAGTCTGAAAAAACGCAATGAGGGGGAAAAAAGACAAACAGAATAAAAAGAAGAGAGAAGAGGAGGAGGAGCGGGTTCGTGTGGGGATTCAGAGGTGTTTTCTCATTCTGCTCAGTCGGCGTGCGTAGCCGTGGCGTCTTTGGGGACGACGCTCCTACAAGACAAAGATTAGCGCTACAAAGGCAGCAGGTGGCTACCGGCTCCGCCGCCGCCCGACTCTGGGACCTAATTATCTACGGCACTGAAACTTTCCCCCGTTTGAAGGACAAATGATTAATTAAAAAGAACAACTCACCTACGCCTGTGATCTGTGGACAATACCCAGAGTGCTGAGGGTTTCTTTCCACCAGTGTGTGTGTGTGAGTGTGTGTTTTTGTGTGTGTGCGATTGCTGGAAAGTCTCAGTGGGACAGGGTATCATTGTCAGACACTCTAATAACGTTGCCTGGTTCAGGGAGCCCGTTGTGTCCGACTGATAACTAGCTAATGTGACGGAGGAGCGTAGGGCGAGACAAAGCAAGCTACAGCAAGGTCACTGCAACCTCCACCAGCTGCCGCTGCAGCCACGGCAAAGCGCCGCTACGACAAACTAAAGGAAGAGTGAGGAAAACACACTAATTTAACAAGAGGCGTGTAATACAGCAGATAAGGCAGACACATGTAGCACATTAATGAGTCATTTAGCAACTTTAAGTGGCTGAAAAGAGAAGCTCACAACAAATTAATCAGACTGACAGGGAAGCAGAAGTGTCCTTAAAACACATCTCAAACGCTCTGATGTTTCCAGTGTTTAGGAAAAAATGGCAGAAGCAAGAAGTGGATCAGGCCAGAGGTGACTGATACTTTTAATTTGAGATACTAGGAAGAGTTCAGGAATGATCATAGGGGAATTCTATGAGAGATACATACATACAGCATTGATAATCAGCTTAGAAATTAGTGAACAGAACTTTTAGGGTCCTGTATACTTTAATACAAGAAGTGCAACACGGAAAGTTGTGCTGCAGAAAAAGTATTTAGATCCTTTAGTTAGGTTTAGCAGTTAAAAAGGTGTGAAAAGGCTCTACTGGTACTGTACTGTACTGATTCTGGGTGAGTAATGAGCCATAAGCTGATGAATCATATCTTGAAGTAATGGGTGAGATTTGTGAGGGTGATGCAAGACTTGCATCAAAACAGCAAGACAGTGGTGAGGTGACAGACGAGTTCAAAGTGGGGGTGGGATAGTCTATGAGCCCTTTCTTGTTTGCAGGTGACAGATGAGGTCAGGCACGAGTTTCAGTGGACCATGATGTTCACAGGGTTCACATCTGTAGTGAGGCTACGGAGCAAATCGAAGCGAGCCTGGAGGTGGAGCTATGCTCTGGAGAGAAGAGGAATGAAAGTCAGTAGAAGCAAAATAGCTGAGGTCAGCCATCCAAAGCGACAAACAGCGCACAAGAGAAGTGAGAAAGAGAGTGTAGGCAAAGTGGAAGTGGGTGGAGACAAGTGTTAGGGGAGATTTGTGACAGAACGATAGCAGAAAGAGTGAAAGAGACCTGCTATAATGTAGAGTTTGGATATGTTGGCAATCATAAAAAGGCAGGAGACGTGACAGACGTAAGGTTTTCATTAGGAGTGACCACCATTTACAAAGTTAGAGAGGAAAGGCTGAAGTGGTCTGCGAGTGGATATACTGGACAAACGATACTCGAGGCAGGCAGGAGGAAAAGAGGAAGAGCATAGAGGAGATCCATGGATGCCATGAAGGAGGACATGCAGAGGGTCGGTGGGACAGGGGAGGATGGCAGGGATAGGGTGAGATGGAGGCAGATGATTCCCTGTGGTGACCAGTGTTGGTCAAGTTACTTAAAAAAAGAGTAACTAATTACTGATTACTTCTCCAAAATAGTTACTTTGTTACCTTTTAAAAACATGATACACAACCTGAATACGTAATAAGGCAATAGATCTTTCAGCCCAATTCTGTTTTTCTGCATAATCTATCATATAAAATGTAATCAAATGAAAAACTGTCTTTTGAAAACTTGTTTTTTTAGTTTTAATCTTTTCACTTTATGCACATTGCATCGAGCAAGAATTAAATCATATGCAGCAGTCTTTCAAGAAATTAGTTTAAACCTATTTTCTGCACATTCCAGCAGATATAATAAAATCTTTTTTTTGTGTTTACACTTGGTCTTTCTAACAGATGCAAGTAAAACACAGCAAAAAATAAATAAAATCTCAGATTTAGCAGCACTAAGTCCTGTCGCTCTTAAATCTATTTTTCACCCATTTAGCAGGAGTGGGGCCGGTGGAGGTTTGCCACAGTGGGGGGATCCGGGGGTTCCTCCGTGGCAGCGTGCTCGGTTCTTGCTCAGACATTTAGGGGTTTTTTTTCGCTGTAAAAATAAGTTTTTTCTTCCCACACAGTGAACAGCAGACGCTAATGTTTTTGTCACTTTTTACAGAATCCAACTTAAAGTACGGTCAGTACTTCCACGGTTTACATGCTGCACGGTTGTCCTCTGATCTGCACACGTCTGTCACCACGCGCCGCACCTCATTGTCATGACACACTCTCGCAAACAAAATCACGGTTTAGTAACGCAGTAACGCAGCGTGCTTACAGGCAAGTTGCACTTATCTAATTCCTTTTTTTTGCAATAGTAATCCCTTACTTTTCTCATTACTTGAAAAAAGTAATCGGATTACGCTTTATTGCCCATCTCTGGTGGCGTCTCCTAAACGCAGCAGCCGAAAGACGTACATCTCTTATCAAAGGTACTGTGGGCTCGCTTGGATGTGCCACCTGCCCACGCTGAAGCCAAACACACAGGCTGATTCTCTGGGAAACACTGGGCCACAACACAGAGCAGAGCCAGGGGAGATCAGACAGGCGATCATGACAGATGTGCTGTGGCTCACTTTCTTTCAAACACAGTATATACATATATAAGAGCAGGAATAATCTGAATATGGAGTCTCACACACACACACACACACGGAAAGCACAAGTGGGCTAGGTATTCATCACAGGGAGAGACTATTGTCAAAGAAAAGTTTAATTGTGTAAACACTCTGTAACTGTCCTGTCATATTCCTGCCTCTCCAGCTCACTATCGCCTCCATGGCTGTAATTGAATTGCTAGTGTCAGGAGGGAGAGGAGGGGAGGAAGAGGGGGAGGAGGGAAAGGCAGGAGGCGAGACTCGCCTTATGAATAGAATGTGTTTTCTATCAGGCAGGAGTTGACAAATTGTGTCAGGAAGAAAAGTCCAAGCGATAACAGTTTGGTATATGAAAGTGGAGGAGGTGCTAGAGGGGAATGGAGAGCAGGCAGTGAAAGGACGAAGAAGGGGGGTGAGGAAGGAAAGAAGGAAGGAAGAAAAGAAGCAGGGGCAGAAATAGGAAGTGAAAAAGTGAAAAAATGAGGAGGAAGACGAGAGCAGAGATACTGGTTGGAAAACGAAGAAAGGGAAAGAGGGCTTAAGAAAGCAGAGGGGAGAGGTGTGAAAGAAGACAAGTCTAGGACGCGAAGAAGAGGAGCAGGAGGGAGAGATAGAGAAGCAAGTAGAAAAAAAGAGGAGATAGAGGAGGAAAAGGCAGAGGACAAAAAGAAATGAAGGGAGAAAGAGGGAAGGAGATGGTGAAGACTATGATGTTGGGAGTACAGATGAAAAGGAAAAAGAGGACAAGACAACAGTGGAAAGGAGAAGAAAGAGGAGGAAAGTGAGGGAGGGTGGAAGATGGGAGCTGTCTGCTGAGGAAGGAAAATGATTTAAAGGACAAGGGAGAGAAGAAATTGAGGATAGTTGAGATTTAGTCAGATTCCTGTACAAACACACAGTTTTTCCACAAAGCTTTAAAAGTTCGTGTGTTCATGTGTGTGTAACAGTAGATTTCCTCAAAGCCTTTCCCACATCGGAAAAGCCTGGGAACCAAAGTTTTTTTCATATATAATCTGAAACACACCTCCACTCCTCCTCCTCCTCTTCCTCACCTCACATTTCCTTTCCTTTTCTCCCCCAGTGCATCCTCCCCACATTTCCTCTCCTTTTTCACTGCAGTGATAAAAAAAAAAAAGACTTTTATTTTGACAGTCTTTAAGGACAATGAGCTCAAGTCAAACAGTGCTCTAATAGCCTGGAGACACCTCAGTCCCGCCTTTGTCTTTTCTGGTCCCTTTTGACTCCTCTGAGATACCCCTCAACCCCTCGTTTCATCTTCCTCACTCCTCCTCCCTCCTCTTCTTTCTCAGTGATCTCCCTGTGATAGTACTCTAAGGCTTTTCTAAGCTGTATTTGGCTTTTCCACTTCCTCTTTTGGGAGCTGATCTACCTATGAAAAAAGGGGGGGGAAAGGGAAGACAGAATGGTAGTGAAACGAAGACAGAAAAGAAGATGAACAATTACAGGGCAAAAAAAAAGGTCAAAATTTTGTGGGCAGATCTGTATGTTTTGGTTATGTACCAGTGACAGGAACCCTCATGTGCTGGAGAGAGCAGCACATTAATGATCATGGTGTCTGCGTCTCATGTTTTACATAATGACACATTCAAGTGTCCGCATACTATTGTCCATCAAGTATAGAAACAATAGGGTTGAGGAAAGGAGGGAAGACGCGGAGAGCGAGGTGGAGGGTAAATGAAAAGACAATTTGTTTTCCCTGATACGGATGACGAGACTGACAGCTCGTCTTTGTTCTGACTGAGGTCGGAGGTCACAATGACACACGCATACACAACGCAGAGATAATAGGCAATTGTCTGTATCTGCAACCTGCATAATTACTTCCAGAGACAGAGGGAGACGTGACGCCCGCTGGAAAGCCCAAAAGGGAGGAGAAAGAGAGAAAACAAGGGCAAAACAAGCCAAAGTCAGGAGACTGCAGAGAGAAAGAGAGTGACAGTTTAGTTCTTGGTTAGTCGTGCGCCTGATCCTGGGAAGCAGGATTTGGGGCTTAGGGTAACTCCACAATTCAGAAAACTTCAGGTTTAAGCCTGGATTTTGGAAAGGGCGTCACCGGGTTACTGGGTTACATTGGCGTAGTAATGAATGCTGCACACCTAAGAGGTCAACCCCCCACAAAAACACTGCCTACCTGACCAATCACTTCTCTTTGAAAGATATATACGTATTCAGAAAATCTTATGGGCCTCCGTGCACAGGTAGTGAGAGGGTCTTTATTTTAAAGACCATTTAAAGTTTTTGTCTTTCCTTGACAAACATCAATAAGAAATAAAGATTTTTAGGAACAACTTCATTTCATTTTTTTTTCTTTCAGGAGCTTTAAAGCCATTTCATTGTTCTATCAGCCCTAATATTACAACATCAATAATTCTTACAGCTGGGGTCAGAAATGTACAAATTTACAATCACCAGGGGCTTGAATGGGATAATTTTGGACTTTTAATGATTTCTTCGAATGTGAAATGACTGTGTCACACACCCAACATTACTGTTCCAACAAGCTTTATATTGCCGTAGACTTAAGAGGGTGCTGATCGAGCAAAAAGCCCCTAATCCAAAACTGACACCTTCAAGTTGAAATTTGCTGCTGCCCACGTGGACAAGGTAAATGCCTTTTACACA
The DNA here is from genome assembly GCA_015108515.1 of Hemichromis elongatus. Classification (NCBI taxonomy): domain Eukaryota; kingdom Metazoa; phylum Chordata; class Actinopteri; order Cichliformes; family Cichlidae; genus Hemichromis; species Hemichromis elongatus. The sequence continues at coordinate 4,132 of VUQR01015521.1, read as the reverse complement.
AAAGTTTTATAGATTGAGTTATTTGACATCAAAGTACATCAAATGTGTTTTTTCTTTGTGTTGTAATGGCAGAGCATGCATTTTTGATATCGTTCAATCACTTTCCTTTAATTGTTTGAAGCCAAAATCCTAACTGAAATGAAAATTCAATTAACTGTGCAACTCTATTATGAATTATTGTATATTTATTTTCCAGAATAAACAATTAAAAATGCAGTGACATCATCCTGTTTTAAACCTGTGAGGTCTGCGACATCTATGATCGTACTAGTTATATGATGAAACGGGAGTTATATGATGACATGTAATCTCTCCAGCACGATCTGAGCATGCCTCAGGGAGCTCCTCTTGGTAAGTCATGCCTGACTCGCCTCACCTAAGAGGGGTCCAGGAGGCAGATGCCCATGTCATCTCAGCTGGCTGCTAGCATCTGTACTTAGCCCCTCCAGAATGACCAAGCTCTGCACTGTCTATCTCCAAGGCCAAGCACGGACAGCCCTCAGAGGAAAGGCATTGCCACTGTTTATATCTCCAATCTCTAATTCTTTCAGTCAGTTCCCACAGCTCATGGACACAGGTGTGGGTAAGAACATCGATCCGTAAATCGACACCTCTGCTTTCCTACTCAGATCTCTCTTCACCACAACAGACCACTCCAACATCAGCATCAGTCTGTGGGCCTCCCGCTCCACTCTCCCATCACTTTTGGACAAAAGATCCTTTAACTCCTCCACTTGGGTAGCAACTCATCTCTTACATGGAGTAGACACTGCACATTTTTTCAGTTCAATTACAGTTACCTAGAAGCACTTTATTTTGTAAGGAAAGATCCTACAGTAATAGAAAGAAACCCCAACAATCACACAGGTGAGAACCATGGCCTCAGACTCTCCTGCTACCTGTGGGTTTATCCACTATCCAATCTAACTGGTCACATGCTGCCAACACCTTGCTAAAATGGTAAACCTGGGCTGGGCTTATTTATTAAGCTGATAACCACCTTTGTGTAGCCAGATTAGTGACGGTAGGGCAAATGAAGCCAGAAAATAACTAAACTTAAAATCTAAAAATTTATAATATCGTGCAAATAGATGAAATGCACAATGCAAGAAGTAGAAGTACGAAAAATGTCAAAAGATCACAAGTGACAAATTAAGGCAGACCTGGGTTAGTACTGTACTTAGTACTGTAGATGTGACGTGGATGAATCTGTAGCTTTTGGTTCCAGACATGCTAAAGAAAAAACAAAAAAACAAAACAAAACAAGCCAAAAACAAATACAAACAAACGCAGCAAATACAAACAGAGATTTCCCAACTGGCTCTTCTTCTGACATTTTCAGGGAAAACAGTGGTGTCACAGGACAAATACAGTGTCCAGCACCTTATAAGACTCCTATCCTGCATTGTTTTTTAGCCAAACATAGCAGGGTTCCTGGTCTCTTCTTTTCTTTTTGTAACAGCTATAACAAGACCTGAGGAGGAAGAAGCTTAAACCTTGTGAATACGAAGTGTTAGACACACGAGCAGCCCAGTGAGAAATGATCTGTTAGTTTTCCTTTTTTCTGCATTACTTAATTAAGGCCAAAATAAAGGTTAAACTGTTTGTATGTGATCTACATTCAGAGATGAATTATATACTGGAAGCTCATTTTTGAACTTTTTAAATCTTGGCCTGGACAAATACTCCATATGAACAAAGCATCCTTTATCCCATACGCCCACTGTAACTATTCTGCACATGTCCAAACCATCTCAACCTTGCCTCTTTAATTTCTAATCTCGTGCATCCTGGTGAAAACCAGTGAAAACCTTAGCATCTCTTTATTTCTGTCACCTGCTGCTATGCTCCTATCTCTTTGTCAGTGACACCACCCACAAACCCTAATTACAACCGGTCTCACTACCAGCTTGTAAACCTTCTCTTTCACTCTAGCTGCATACTGCTTTTTTGATTTTGGATTGTTAGACCAGGAACCCTGCTATGTGTCTCCCTCTCACTCACACAGGTATTCTGTCCTACTTCTACTGACTTTCATTCCTCTTCTCTCCAAAGCATACCTCCACCTCTCCAGGCTCTCTTCCAACTAGTCCCTACTCTCACTACAGATCACAGTGTCATCTGCAAACATCCTAATTAACAGAGACTCCTATCTGAACTCATCTGTCAACCTGGACACCCTGATGTCCACCATTTCAGCACTTCAGTACTTTTGCAGCCATCCGGTACCTCTTCCCTGTCTCTGTGAACTCTGTGCAATATTCTCCCTTTTTCAACTTCCAACTTCCAGTTAATCCTTGGCTCTGTCTTCCTACTACTTCCTCTTTTTGATTTTCCAGCTAGCTATTCACTACCCACCACACTGAGCGGCAACGTCTCTTGCAAAATCATAGAATAGATCATAGACAAGTTAAACAATCTACCTTACTCTGAAAAACAAAACAAAACGCTAGCTTGGCAATGCAGGATGCTTTGGGAAATGTTCTATAGCATGATTCCAGATGTCTTTTGCTACCCTAATTATGACTAATAATAAAAATATGGAAAGCATTCTAAACACACTGAAATATTTATAGCTGATCATTATTATACACGTTTGTTTGTCATTTAGATGAATTGGAGACAGCACCCATACGGTGAGAGGTGGCGTACACCCTAGACAGGTTGCCAGTGTATCACTGGTATTGCTCCTCATAATGTAAATCTTTTGGTTTTAGGTTTATCAGCCACAATTGAATTATGTTTTCTTTTAAGGCTTGACTAACAACAAACTACATGACTATAAAATTATCAGCATTTGATTAATAACTAACTTTAAATGGACTTCTTATTACATGTTGCAAATATTTGTTGCTCAACAACACAATTATAAACACATTTTAATACATTTAACCAGTGGCCTTTCAAAGTCGCATCAATGCATCACTGTTCAGGACAGTTTTTTCCAAACAGCCCATTTCCATGTTAAATTAATTCATAACTCGGTCTTCACTTCTCCGCCTTTGTGTCTCTGAGTCCTTCTGTTGTTATTTCTTCTCTTTTAATTTCTAGCTCTCTACTCGTCCCTCTGTTCATGTTTGGCCAGACGAGCGCAGCGTCCCCAGATAAAAGACAAGCAAACAAGAAAGGGAAGTACAAAAAACAAAACCAAACAAACAACAACACAAGAAGCAGAACACGACGAGAAGGAAGAAGAAACAGAGAGGACGGGGACAACGGAGCGAGGCGCATGCTTGGTGTAATTGAATCCAGGCGGCAGCAGAGAGAGGGACAGATGGATGAACTGAACAGATTAGCATCCGTAATCAGAGGAAGGCGTGAGGAGGAATAGATGTGGCGGCCGTGTTCACTGAGCTGCTAACTGGTTTTACAAACATGTCTGTGAAGAGTTGCTCTGGCTCCTGATGAACACAAACTATGACTTATTGTGTCTGATCAGATGGAACAGACATGCACCCGTTGTTTTACATGATTACTGCTTCTACTGAGGCTTTGAAGAGGGTCATCGCCTAGCTCTGATAGAGAGAGAGAGAGAACGTGAACAGAGCCGCTGCAGGTCTTGAAGCGTTGGCTGTGAAACCTCAAGTTTATCTGTAAGAGACATTTAACCAACAGGAGGAAATGTCTTATTCAGTTTTTTGCTGTTTTGCTGTTTTAGTGTGTATAAAAAAGCACAGTGTGATGAAGGTACTGGAGCAAACTACCCTGGACAGGTTGCGGGTGTAATGGAAGGCCTCTTATTGGCTTTCGGTTTCAGGTACAGTCAGAGTAATTCTCTGGGAAATAAGAATAGGTTGTCTTGCCATCATGTTAATCTGATCTTATTTGCGTACAACTTCACTTCACTTTTTAATTTACCTTTGTCACTTGAAATATCAGCTTTTCCTTCCTTCCCTCTGTCCCATCATATTTTAGGGTGACCAACCGTCCTCTTTTCCCCGGACATGTCCACTTTTCACGTTCCGTCCGGGGCATCCGGGGGGATTTTTGAGATTGATAAAAATGTCCGGGTTTTACGAGCCTACAGGGGACCCATATACGTTACGTCATACCTTAACTGCTGCCTGCTTTGCGAGTGGTTATTTTGCGCTCACAGATGGTGCGCAGGTGCGCACCTGGTTAAAAGATGCCG
>VUQR01015520.1:11809-31055 GCA_015108515.1 Hemichromis elongatus | reverse complement strand
AAAACAAAACACTCCCCCCCCCCCCCAAAAAAAAAAAACAAAACAAAACAAAAAACCCCACAAAAAAATTCAATTCAAAATCCATTTTGGTTAAAAAAATTATTCTTAAAAAAAAGAAAAAAATTGCAAAAAAAAAAGTAAAAAAAAAAAAATTGCAAGCCGGATATTTTTTAATCATGTTTTTTTTTTGGCTTTAGTTTATAGAGATTTAAAAGTGAGGTGAGGCTTTGTTGATGCTAAATAAGTCTCATCATGATCACAAACCTTTGCTGCTATGATTAAAAGAGAATTCAAAGCAGAAAGAGTGTCATATTGAAGGGCACCAAGAAGGATATGCTGATGAAGCATAGAAAACAATAAGTATGGAAAATAAGCCAGATGTCAGGGTGTTAAACATACCTGCTTTTGTTTCCCATTGCTGGTGATAACCAGATGATCCTGGTGGAGCTGAGCTTGATGCCATCTCTGATCTCTGGAGGAGCTCCTGGGAACACGGATCATTGGCCTGCAGGTAGATTTGAGATTATCCACTAGACAGATGGCTGATGATTTGATATCATCATGTTGTTTACTTAGCAGTCTTACCTCGAAAGTTACTGGCTGATATGACTGTACATCAACCTCAGAGTGGACAAGATTAGACAGGTCTTCATTACATCGTTTGGGCATTTTTTGTTCTTGTTTGGCTTCTGAAAACAGACATACAAGAAATTTCAAATCTACTAATATATTTGGACAGTGCTGCATGAACTTCAGTAACACGTGTTTGCTGTGAAAGTAACCACAAGGTGTCAGCATAGCAGCATACCACCAGCAGGTGGGTTTTGATGAGCTACAGCATTTGGCTTTTCTTCCACTGAAGCAGCTGCTGCCTGGTCTCCAGTCTTTCCAAAGCTTTCCACTGGCTTCTGCAGCTCCTGTAGGGGTCACACATGGATTTCTTTCTGAATGCTAAACTAAATTCTGCAAATCAAAAGGCCTATGTTGTGTAAGAAGTACAAACGAAACATGAGATTTCAGACATTAAGAGTTCAATCTCAACTAAATTTAGGCAAAATCGTTGCAAGATGCAATGATATAATGCATAGCAAGGAACAGATTACTCCACACTTACTCTGCACTTAGAAAAACAGGCTTGGAGTAAAATACCCACTAACCATGCTTCTTTAAAAGACAAAAAAAAAATGTTAATATATATAAAAGATCATATTTCTCACTGATGGGAGTGAGGTGGGCCGGCTGGGTGGTGTTGACTCAGTGACTTTCTCCTCCTGGACTTCCTGGGTGCCCTCAGAAGCTATCTCTGTAACATCTTGTGTCTCCTTTGCCTTTGTTGACACTGGACTTCCTTCCCTAGAGAAGGTGTGGGTACTGCGAGGGAGTGAGCTCTCTGACGAGGGAGCATCTGCAGCACCATCTACAGTACTTTTTTTGCTTTGGGAAGGGGATGCCTGAAAATGAGGAGGTGAGTCCCTCCCTTGACTCTCAGGTGTGGTGGGAACATCGTCACTTCCAACGTCACCATTTACTCGCAGCAAACCATCCACCTAGGTAAAAAGAGAAAAGGTTTAGTGTTTAATTTTCTGTGTGTACGATTTATACTCCTTACATTTCAATAAGTGGTTTAAAGGTGGCTTAATGTAAAAGAAACCATGCTAAAAAAAACCCAGTGGGCTCATTTGCGGTCTTTATGAAACTCTCTTCTCAGTTAGAAATTGGCTATTCATCTAGCTCACAAGACCACACGGCCCTCTATGAACAAGAGGCACTAATATATGTGCGAGGAGCTCCTAGTGAGCGGTAACTTAAGTCACAGTGGTACAGACGGGTGAATGCAGGCTCAGTCTGCCCCCCCTCTGCCTCCACCTTCTCATCCCTCTTCTTGCAGCCTGTGTGGGCTCTCTTTGTCCGCTGGGAGCCCACTTCACATTGAGAGGGTCCTACTTGTCAACTTCTTAAGTCAATAGGGAACAGAGGGCTCCATTGAAACCCAGGCTTTGCTCAGACTCCTGACAAGGAATTCCAGAAAAGTGCTTTGCTCCATTTGGTCTGATAATAATCTTACCCTCCCTCCTCTCCCCACCAAAACATAAGATCTCATCATGAAAATTCCCATTTGTAATTTTTTTCTAAAAGAAAAGGAAATGGATCCTGTTGAGAGTACTCCGAGCTAAATTGAAACATTACATGCCTCTTCAGGGAGGGGATGTCTTATGTTTTCCTGCAAACCAGACGGCTCATCACCATGGCAGTTCTGTGGTATTCTAATGTAAATGCCAAGAGAGGAATTTACCCACAAGGAGGGAAACCGACACTTGCAAGTAACCACATTTGAAATGGTCAAAGCCCCGATCACAGTTAGACTTACAAGATCTTATCTTCTTTTTGTGTATATAGGAATAAAGCTTTAGAATCACCGTGTACGGAACCTGAACAAGAAGCACCATGGTGGAAGGCAGTGCAAGTGACAATGTTCAAAGCAGCTGGATCTTACATTTAACCTGTCAGCTGTCTAGTGCATAGTCAGTGCAAAATCCAATATGTTCAGTGCATGTTTGATGAATAGGCAGTAAGCAAGTGGGTGTCATAAGTACTTCCTTCTTCATTCTCTACTCAGGCAGAATCCTAGCCTAAACCAAACTGGGTATATCTAATATTGAGAACAGATCACACATGTAGGGGATTGTTTCCTCTGTGTCCTACATGTGAGAGAGGGTTAACATTTGATAATGTCTTGGACTGAGTCTCCTGATATTGTTCACGTGCCAAAACAGCTTAAAACAGCTTAAACAGGACTCAGCATTTGAAGTAAACTACTTGTTACCATTTAGTTGTTATTACCTCATGCCTTAATCTTAAATGTTTCCACACGTGAATTATGGTGCAATAAAGAAAATACACTAGATCTGACATCTGTGTTCTCACGTTCATATATATATCTAGGTAAGTCAATATCTGACCTCCTTCGCCTGAGTCAATCTTACCTTATTGTTCCAAGTTTCACCTCCTGCAGATCGGGCCTGGAAATAAGGCTTGGGCATCAGCAAAGGCACCGGTTTGGGTGACAGGGCTCGTGTTGATGGCGGTTCAGAGGAGCGAGAGCGAACCTGTGACCGCTGGTGTGGGGACGGGTCTTTGGGAAACTCCTCGATTCGCGCCTCAAATGTAGAAGTAAACTTTGGAGTTGGGGCGGACTGCTGGCGCAGATACCTCATGGGCCCGTTGAAGTCAGAATCGAAAGGGTCTGGTGTCGTGGGAGAAGCTGACAGGGAGAGGGAGAGCGGGAAAGGTGAGGTAGGGAAGGAGGGGTCAGCGGATATGCTGCGGTCCAACAACTTTGGCAGCTGCAGGCGTTCTAGGACTGTTTCGCTTATGGAGAAACGCTGGGCGTAACGTTGGAGAATGGAAGTCGCCTCCTCAGGAGTTCTGGCTTTCCTGTATGCCTGCCGTAGCTCCTCCTCACGACGCTCCCTTAGAAAGAAGAGAAAGAATAACAGTGGTGAAGTAGTTGATATAACTATTAATTGTACCTTTAGCTAAGCTTTGCCAAAAAAGACAGACACAGAAGTCAGTTGTAATTGTTACCAAAGCGCTGACTATTTGCAATCAAACTCAAATAACCTTTTTTTTTTCGTCACTGCAAAAGACCAGCTTCTTTTAGTCCTTTCACAATCACTCACACAATCTGCTCTTCCTTTATTTTCTGAAGGAGACCTATTTAAAGTGAACTCCAGGAGGAGCTGCATTCATCTTTGTGGCCACTGACAGGAGACATAAAATTCTCTGAGAATGACCCAGTTTTTCTTTACTTCTGATGTCGTACTGCGCAAAGAGATATTGGCTTTCCGTGGGATACTTATTTAAGCACTTCTCATTAGGTTGTTATTGGTGTCACTTACTTGTCCTCTACTATCTCCCTATAGGTCTTGATGCTTCTTCTCCTCTGAGAGGTATAGGTGTCTCCAGACATCAAGCGCTCCATCATCTTCCTTTCCTCCTCCTTTTTGATCAGGTCTTGGGAAATACTCCTCCTCCGACTTTTCCATCGGGCCAGGTCCTGACACCCATACAGACAGATTCAAAGTATGTCCTGGTTCAGCAGCACTTTGAGCTCACTGTTATTTTACTAGGGCACAACTAAAATTACTTTGGAACCAGCTTGTATAACAGACTATAGGCAGTAAAACCACAGAAAAACTGAAAATAATGCAAAGACATGACAAAATTGCATACAAATAGATGTCAGTCCCATAAAATAAAGACCCAAAGACACAGGTGAGCAAGCTAACATCTGAGACACTCACATCCTGCCAGTGGTCCTCCTCTTCCTTCATTTTGTTGTACTGGTTATGCATCCGCTCATGGCGCACATGACTGTGCGGCTGTAACGTGGCTTCTTCCTCATCACGCATGTCGATCATACTCACACTCCTGCGGGCGAGGGGAAAACAAAACAAGCAGTAATTATTTAAATCAAATTGGGTTTATTAGCTACACTACTAGTGATTCTATAGTACATTGTACTATAATGGTGTTTCTTTTGTCAGTGGAACAAAATATAAACAACAGCTTTAACATATTCAATAAACACAAATAAACACTGAAAATTTGCTTTACCATGAATACCATGGAATGGTCCAAACAGAACCTATCAAACAAACCATATGATTCACAAGCTACGTCAATTTATTTACCTTTCCTCATTGTGATAAACTGGTGTCAGTGTCAAAACAATATCATCATTCTATAGAATGGAAACGTGAGCATTTTTAAAAGGAAACCCCATGCTCAGTAAGCACAACTAAGATTTTATCCAGCCCATCGTTCCCTCAGAAGATCAAACACAAACTTCTACCTCTTTGCTCTTTTGATGGATTCCGTATGGTTTCAAAACACATTTAAATACATTTAATATCAGTTTCAATGTGAGTTTGTCAGATGCAAATATCAGCACGATGTTCATACAGTCATTGACTTATTAAAGACAGTTTACATTTCTCTTTACATTTGTTATGCATTGGTGAAACAGTTTTACATTACAGATGAGACAGAAAGTACAGCTTTATTGTTAGAGGCATGCAGCAACAATGCATGTTCATCGCAGAATTAGAAAGCCTAAAAGCAATGACAACTGTCTCAACTATATGAATATGGTACATGTCTTTTTTTAGTACTTTGAAACTGATCAGTTGCCAGCACATAAAAAGTATCGTTTGGTTTACAGTTAAAAAGTTACAAAAGAGCCGCACTTGGATGGCACTGACTCACAAATGCTTTTTAGATCTCACTGAGCAGTGTGTGCATTAAAGAACATATTTTCACACCAAGGGCCAACTGCACTTAAGCCATCCCCTGCCATCATGCTGCACTTTTAGCTGTCATGTATGGGGTTAAAGGGACTGGGTGTTGGCAGGCTGGTAGAAATGGGCTGCTTTACATGACACATGCAGCTGGCTTGCAGAAGCACTGAGGATGAGTTTAGCAAGTCCTCTCCACATCCTTGGCAGCAGGCACTTTAAATCCATTTGAAAGAAATGGACTGTTGCCAGACAAAGGCAAAAAAAAAAGAAAAAAAAAGCACTAGGTTTATTGAAACCATATTTTTATGATAAGCCTAAGAGCCAGGGACACTGTTTGACACTGTTGAAGAACACGGCCAAAAATCTCCACCACAAATCATTTAACTGCAAGCAGGAAAATCTGCTTATTTGTGAGACATTTATGTTTTCCATGTAGAAAAAAAGTGATCGCCTTGTAACAAATGCTGTCATACATCAGCACTGACTGGCTGCACTGGCTCCCACTAATACCTCCACGAAAACAGAAATCAGATAAATTGCCGTCATTACAGAAAACATTTTGGTTCTATTCCACACTTCTTTAGATTAAATGGTCTTTAACATGTCGTGTTAATTTGCCCCAAAAGATAAATTAAGGCAATGATTTATGACATTAGGGTATCAATTCCAGTAAAACTTGAGGCTCTAATGGCCACTTCACATGATCCTTACCTTGGCAATAGCATGTTTTGGTTTAAATCACCATAATAGTGTTTTTTTAATCACAAATTTGTCAATCTGAAATTAATTGGGGAAAAAAACTTAATAAATAGAAATTGCTGTCAGCGGTGACATTTTTCTAAATTCCTAAACTTTCAGGCAGATGTCCCCACTTCCATGACCTATTTCCAACAATGAACGAATGACTTTTTAGGACTTATTGAGCCAGCTTTGTTTTGTATTGCAGAGCAGTGCCGGGCAGCAGAACCTGTGAGTGGTAAAAAGACAACTTACTGTGGATCATCCGACACACTATCTGTGTGGCTGAATCTACAGAAGTCAGAAAGCGTGGAGAGAAAGCACAATCACAAATGAACACAACACTCTGAAGAGAGAAACATCTCATCCACTCGTGCAAATATTAAAAGCCATGTTTGTGGCTGACAATGAGTTAGTTTCTGACTATGCACCAGCTTAATTTGATAACTAATGCTTGAAACAAAGGTGTGTGGTGATTTTGTGTTATGTTAGCTCCTAGGTTAAATGGAAAAACATCAAGCTGGACACAAGGGGGCAGTCTTATCCAGAACACAACTGAACACAAATTTACTGCAGCACTAAAAGCAGTGCTGAGATAAACTAAAAAAAACAAAACACATTATATGACCATGATCTTAGAATGCAGTTGACACTAAACTATTAAAAAAAAGCACATGCATCTTTTATTAGACAGCACAAGGGTAACATCAAGGATGTGGCTGTCTGTGACCACCATTTGTAGGTTTGGCCTTAACCACAAAGGTCTTCATACAGAGCTGTCTCTGTGATGTTGGAGGGGTGTGAGAGAAAGTGTGGCCTGTGGTTTGAATCTCACAAGAGGGAAAAAGAAAAAAAAGACTAAATCAAGACCAGACAGATTGTTTGCTAAAACTGGTATTTGTCATATGGTATGTTGTAGTAAAGTATCTATTTGCCATATGTTTTGGGGTAGAAAGATGTGTGCCTGGGAATATGCTTTAAAGAAAGCTTTACTCTAGAATTTTTGTTGGCACACATTGAACTATCATTGTGTGGTTGCTTAAGAGTAGTTAGGCCAATCTTGATATAGATTCAAAGATATAGACTGAAACATTACTCATCAATTTTGGTTCAAACTGGATCAAATTTACTTCCGAATCCACTGAAGTTGTTTCCTGATTTGAAATCCCAGAACTGATCAAAAGCTGGCAACTAAAGTCATGCACAGTTAATCAAAAAGCACATTCTCAAATGTTTCTAATTTCCCTAATTGATCAGTAACAAAAAAGCAAGGACAAGAGAAAAAGTCACATTTTTCAGACTTTCCATGCAGCACTTTTCAACAACATATTTTTAGCTGGCACTGTCAATTTGCATTCATGTAAAACAGGTTAAAAAAAAAAAAAGGTCATGCGGTCTTCAGATAGTGACATTCATCATCCACAGAGAAGCACTGCAGTCTCAGGTCAAGATCACATGCTGATATAGATAATTCAAAGGGATGATGAAAAAGAAGATCCTCTCACTTTGAAGCGAATTTAAGCAGTTTTAGCTCAATGCAGCAAAGTTTCATTAAATAACAGTGTAGCTGTTGGAGTGAGCTCACTTTGCTGGAAGACTGCTGTCCACCCAAGACGTTCCTTCATGTGGATCGTCCCTTCCATTCTGTGGCTTTCCTTTCTGTCGGCACGTATCGGTCGTTTCTGTTGATGCGGTTGCCACGGCAGTGGGCACAGGAAGGAAGCTAGACGGACTCAGGGTGACGGTACATTTGGGCGAGGTCGGCATTTGACAAGCCTGTTTTTCATCTCCTTTTGCATCTGCAGCCACCAGAGAACCAGCAACTCCTTTCCTCATTCCGACATCCTCCTGGTGTGTCACAGGTGAATGCTTCTCCGCTGTGTTGATGGGATTTGTTTGAAACACGGAGGCGGCCGTGGCATTTGCTGCAAGACTCGACGAATGGTGGAAGAATTCCTCTGAGCACGAGCGAGCTGGAGTACTGCAGAAAGCAAAGCAAACTAAACCGTTTTGCTGCCTGGTTATTATCCTACATCATAAGACAGCATTCCTCTGGAGAAGCCTATTTTTTTTTAAAGGACATAAATCTATGAAAATAGCGCATGGTCACAAATTCCTTCAGAGCAGACAACGTCAAAGCAAAATTTACAGAACAGTCTGCTGTTTGTCATCCTGTGATGAACAGCTACTTTCTGGGAGGCTTATTATTGGACTGTAAATTCCCAGAATACATGGTAGGGAGGGAGAGACTGGCCAGCTGCCGGCAGTGAAAAGGCCAGGCTTCAGTCCCAGCCTGCTCAGGGTCAGGGAAGGAAGAAGGCCTCATTTCCTTACATCCTGAGGGTGGGTCGAATGTTCATGTTCTCTGTGAATGTTTATTTGTGTGTGGACACATACAGTACATTCTTGTGTGTATGCATATTATATATACATATATAAATGTATGTGTGTCCATGTTTCAGTTGTCCATGCAGCTTTGTTCCTAGCATATGATTGCAGATTTGAGAGAAATATAATGTGATATAACTGGAAAGCAAACACTTGTTTCAAAATGTAAAGTTTTTCCCAATCAAGCATTGAGCACAACAAATTTCTAAGACTTTAGATGTTACATAAATTTGGTCATTACTGCACGAACTACAATAAACAGCTAAAAATGGCACCAGGTATCAGCTCTACTCAACATTGTTTCAAACTAAACGAGTGAGGCAGCAAAAGCTCTTAAAAAGGATGTGTCAACATTACAAAAAACAATTAGCTTAAATTGAGAAAAAAATAAAATAAAAAATTTTAGCCTTGAATTTATTCAGGAAATATGTAAGCTGGGAAACTCCATATCAAATATTCTACAAATTCCCTTTGTCTTGGACAACCATCAGATTCACTCCCTTAGCATTCTCAATGTTCAATCAGTGTCACAACATCTGTGCCAGAAGACAAAGCACAAAACTGGAGGCGTGACTCTTCTGTGAACGAAACGTTGGCTTCACTAGGAAATAACACCGGATAAGACAGGACTGCGAAATTACATAACAGACCTAAACTGACATTTTTCAAGGAACACTGCAATCACACTGGATTTGTGTGAGCTGTAAAATATACAATGGCATTGTTCTTTGACAGCTCATAATCCTCACCTTGTTTCCTGACACCAAATGTATAATTTGAGACTTCAGGTTGTCCTGCTGTGTACAAACCTTCTGAAATGCTATAAGCAAAAGGCTGCAAGTTCATTACAGTGTGTCTGAAACTGGTTTAAATAAGAAGTGACCCTCTTGCTAACTTGTTAGTCTGTTACCAAAGACTGGATAAAAGCAGGAGTGGAAAAGATGATCTGATAAAAGCAACGCCAAAAAAGCAAATTTAAACACCGGCTGGAAAAATCAGAGTTTTCTACCAAGGAAACGGACCTAAAGAAAACTGTTCTCAGAGGTGTTTGAGTATCCTGGCTAACATGAAGATTAGTTTTGGACAGATATGCTACAGCTGAAATAATCAAGCTCAATTTTCAGTGTTTTCTGTGGCATTCGAGAGGATTAGTGTCAGAGACATCAAAACTTGCACGAGAAACATGGCAAGATACCACTCGATGTAGAAAGTTCAGCTGAAATATTACTGCTGACTCTACTCATGACCAACAATAAAAGAGATCTCCACACATTGAGCACTAAACTCTTATATCAAGTACCCGCAACAAGATTTCTTCCTGCAAAGACCAGTTGTTGGCATACGCAAGGAGGTGTCAGGCAGAGCCAAAAGAAAAATCATCAGCATTGCAAAACTATTTCAATTTTGCTAATATGGTAATTAATTTACCAAACATAGGATGAATAACTGTCAATCCAAACTGTCAAATTAGACAGAAAATCCATACAGTTACTGTGCTACCACCCAAAATGCCTATTCTGACCCCAAACAGATCCAAATACTGTCAGCTTGATTATATTTATATATTATTATTAAACTAGAGTCTAGAATAACAACAATGTCGTGCTATTAGTTGTTTCATTTTGCTTGGAGCTGTTAGCTTTAGGCAGATACTGACAGTGTTGTGGTAATTTTACTTTATTTTACTCTTTCTGACCCCCACCTTAGCTGTCTCTAGTGACACTACACAGAACTCTCTGTAGCCACCTAAAGACTCTACACATAATTTTGCTTCAAAATCAGAGAAACAAAAAATAAAAGCACAAAAATAAACTTGATGCCTAAAAAAAAAAAAAACAACCCATAAACAATACAGACAATTTTTGAATGATGCAGAAAAAAAGCTAATCACAATAAGGAATGGGGATGTTGATATCTGGTATTGAGAAAATACGAGTGAAGGTTAAGACCTTTGCTCAGAGGTGACCATCAGATGAATTACAGTCTCCCTTGGGGGCTCTGCTTGGGGCTGGGGGAGACTACTGGGCAGAGGCTCACTTCTCCTTCTTTTGCCTGCTGCATGGATCTCAATGCAAGGTGTAGATGCAGACTGCCTCCCTTCCTGCTGGTCCTTTTTAATGTGGCTCTCCTTTTGAATCTGTTCACAGGGTTTAAGGGGCAGGGTGGGGGGTGGACTAGGAGATTCTCCAGGAGGGATTTCTAAGCTAGAGATCTCATTGAGACTGAGGCGTCACCCATTCATGCAACACACACACACACACACACACACACACAGGAGAGGAATATGTAATCACATTGGGAGTAAAATTAGCAACATGAGGATGATCACAACATGATGGTCATAAGACATGGAGCACAAACAGATGTGGTGAGGGTTGGGGAAAGAAGGAATGAAGGACACACCATGATATAAAATAATAGGAGGTGAAGTAAAAAAGATGGAGGAGGAGGGAAAAAGGAAAAGAATAAATGCAAAATCAATATGTGAGCTTTGATGGATGACATTTAGGGAAATGGCCAATTGGGTGATACACACAAGCTCAACACACTTTATATCTAACAAGTCAAGGAGCTGTTGTAAAAATGCAAACATTGTTGGGAAGATAGACTGCAGGGAATTCAAAATTTTAATTGAATACATATAATTTCCTGAAGGTTAATTGCAGCTAAATTAAATATATAAATATATAAAAGACGGCCCAACATTAATGTTAAAAATCCTCTTTCCTTTGCAGCAGTAGATTTGGGTCCTTCTCTGAACCCACACAAGCTGTGGCAGGTTGAGTTCAGCTGAGCCAAGATAACAGAAACAAAAACTTTGATCAGCAAGAAAAGGAAAACCGTTTCAGCTGTTTGGAAGAAATGTAGTTTCCAGGGGTCCAGCAAGGAACAACAAATAAAGATTGTTTTCTTCTACAAAGTCATTATCGTGTTGAGTAATCAAAATACTGACCAAAATAATTGTGATTGTTATTTTTGCCACGAGTATACATCTAGTCAATACCAAACAAACGATGTTCGATGCTACTAGAGATAACCCAAGCACATCAAGGAATCTGCTGAGCAAGCAGAAATTTGAAACTTGTGTTGAAATTTGCAACTTGTGTTGAAATTTGCATGGCGACATGCCAGACCATTCCAAAAAGACCTTATGTCTTAAAACTGCTTCAGTCAGAGCCAATGAAAACCCACATCTGGCCTCCATTAGCCACTCCCATCTGTACAATACTAGAAAAATAATCAAAAGCTGAGAGGTTTTATTACAGACATATGCAATTTGACATAACACCTACTCTTGCCAGTTACTGTATAAAAAAAAAAATAAAACAAAAGGAAAACAAAATACACACACAGAATCCGAATTTTTTTTTTAAAACATTGAAAAATCTCCAACAGCTGGTCTGTTTTAATATCCGTCTTTCACACTGATAATCAATTCTTTATTAAAGTAATTATTTTAAATTATTTCATGGTCTGCATCCATATCTATTAATCTCAGCCATCATCTTCAGGCTTATTTAAAACAAAAAAATAGTTTCAACAGGATTTCTGGGCAGTCAAACTTCTTCCAGCTGCACACAGAACTGCGCACGTTCAGCTAGAACGTATTAAACAAGCTTTAAAAAGGGTTTATCTGCACCAATCAGTGTCAGGCTGAAGAAGCCACCGTGATGTAACCTGTCCCCCTCCCCCTGATAATCTGTTCATTAAGCTATTACTTCTCTGTTTCTAATTTTGGATTGCACCCAACTTAACAACAATTGTTTATATCAACACATATGTTATAAGTTCTACACACAAACAACAGACACCTTCCTAGTATTGCATGAATATAATATTATATGTTATTTGCAGATAGGCTCAACTAAATAAAATGCCACACTTTATATTTACTTTACATTCACAAGTTTAGTTGCAAATAACGCAAACATGACTTATATGATTATTTAATTATTACTCTGGTTATTAACAATAGCACAGTAACTGTGACTTTTTTTTTTTGTTAATGGCAAGGTCACGAAAGCACACCTACCTAAGAGGTCTGTCACCCCCTACAGGTGAAGTGGCGGTACTCCAGCTCTTGCATCCTCCCTCCTCTTTGTCGTTGCTCTTTTTGCGTAGTGGCGTTGGCACATATCCACTCTGGTTGCTCTTGTTGGGCAGGTACTGGTTAAAGGGTACGGCGGTTCGTAGCTCGCTGACAGATGTCCGCCGTGCCAACATGTCATCCTTACGAACATCTGGCATCTTCCTGTGAGGAGCACCGTCAGACTCCGAGTCGCTGCCACGGCCTAATGAGACGAACAGAGGTCGAAATAAGTGTTCACTGGCATCGGAGGACACATTTGTCATCAAAATGGTATTTTTTTAACCCATATGGAAGAAACAGACTTATACTACATGTTATATATACACTGTATGTATCTCAAGACTTTAGAGATACACAGTAATGTGTCTTTGAGATGTAAATCACACTACGATTTATACCTCAAAGTGGACTCTGCAATCTTTTCAGTACTTACCAAGTAAACAGTACGTTTGCATGAGAAAAACATTTTTTGCATTGGTCATGGCATGATTTAAGTCTTATGTTATGACAGAAATGCTGATTAAAAGTTCTGAAATTCTGATTTTCTTTACCTTAATGCTAAGTTAAAAAGGCTAAAACAACAACACAACTCAAAGCGTGATAGAAGTAATCAAAGACTCAGCTATACTTTGCAAACCACCGACTTCAAAGCCCACTTACACTTGTGACAAAGCATGTAAACACAAGGAAGTATGCGTTATATTAAAGCCCATTTTCAATCACCTGTCCAAAAATGATTTAAAAAATGACATTATTTTAAGTATCCTACACAGCAGGACCACAGCAGGAAAAGCTTGCCGAGTCATTGCCAGAGAGAGACAGAGGGAGACAGAAGGAGATTAAACCCAAAAATAAGAGAAACTGTTGATCGAAGAGTCTCATGGCAAAAAGCCCAGATTTCTTTCTTTAAACCTACAGAATATCATTTTAAGCCGTTACATCATATGTGCATAACAAAATTACAGTGGTCTAATAGTGTTATTATATGCAGTGCATTCCTGCCACTGAGCATAAATCAGATGCAAGCCTGTTTTTAATGAAACAAAGCAGGTGACATAAATCATCACTAAATTTGTATTGTGCAGCTTGTGTTGACTACATTTTAGCCCCCAGTTAGGAAGAATTTACTCCGTGTCTGTTTGAATCAGATTTTAAACGTATTGTTAGCTTTGTAATATCAATGGTAACACCTGGCTTTGCAGAAGTGCATTGCTTAAAGAATTTCCCTACTTGAGGTCTTAAATTCCTCTGAGCGATGGCCCACTGTGATCCTCTAAGAACGTAGAGTCTCACTCAGGCGGTCACATGTTTACAGTTCCAGTGATTTACTGAAGATATAACTAGTCACATCCACCATTATTTGGCATTTTTTTTTGCAAATCTTAGACTAGATATGTTAAAACCTGCAGATAACTACACCCTTGCTTCATTCAAGGTCTCTAAAAATTCCCCTCAAAGATGTTCAGCACATGTGCTACTGTCCCCTCCCTTTGAGTGCATGTGTACTCAGGCTATGACCTATAAATTTATGACTTGATGTATATATTTTCCGAGCGCAAACCCAGAATTTTAACCAGATCTAAGTCATAAAATCTCCCCTTAGTTTTGTGGACAAACACATGGAAGCAGCTGTCACGTTCTGAACTTGTGAAAAGCTTCTTTTTCTATCAACAGACTTTTTTATGTGGTTTCAAAGACTGACAGATCAAGGTCCAAAAAAGACCTTGAGAAATCTGCACTTCTAACAACGATGGGTTCAATTATGGCTCTTAACCCGTGCAATGGAAACATGAGTGACTCTACTATCCAAGTGATCCATCTTTAAGGAACAACATATGTTTTTTATAGGATGATGTCCTTCCTCTGCACATATGGTAATAGTGAAGCTTGAGAGAAAATTTATCATGGGTCAGGCCCACACTGTAGCAAGGTTTTAGGTTTTTCATCATCTACTTATACTGCATTACAAAAGACCAAGTTATAGCGTCTAGTTCAATAAGGATCAGAGTAACTGAAAAAGTAAAACCAATGTCCAAAACATTTCCAATAGCATGAAAGTGAAATAAAGTTTGCACCTCCTGGAATCTAACCTGTGCAGAATTGATAGAGCAGCATATAATAAACACTTTTATTTATTTTTTACTAATAACTGGAATAAATGTAATTTTTTTTTACGTCAGCGTGAACACCAAATGGTAAGGTGTCTATGTTACAGTCCCATACAGAACACTGACTAATCAGTGGTAAACAGGGCATTGTCAAAGTTAGATACTGTTAACAACAACATAAATGATACCAAGTATGAAAAGACAAAATGCAAGGACACAGTCAGAAATCATTTAACAATGTGTTGCTAACTAGAAAGATAGCATTTATTATAACAATGCAAAAAAGAAAAAATGAATCTAGAGGAATAAAATGAAACCAGAAGAAATGGTAGTGAATAAGTAACCAATAAGTAGTACTTAATATTTCCAGTGCAAGGAAGCACATCAGTTGCTGATTAAAGTACATCATAATTACAGGTTCTGAAGAGCTTCTGTTCACTATAACGACATACCCATGTGTTAGTCTGCTATTGTCTAAGGGATTTTTGTCATCAGACAGCGAGTGCAAGTGTCCATGTGGATGCCCGTACACTTGCTTGTTTTTGTGACCATGCAAATTGGACTGCTGACATTTTACATTATAATGCAGCGACTATGCAAGCATCCAAGGCACAAGACTTAAAGCGAACTTCAAAGAGGTCCAACAGGAATGACTACTGAGCTGCTGGGTCCACCGGCTGTATGTGTCATTAGTTACACTCTACATTTTTAGTTTAAAATTAACAATTGTTGCCTTTATATAAGATGTCCACTTTCACTTCTATGTGAACTAAAATCAACTCACAAATTAAAAAAAAGATCCCAAGTTTGAATGCAGACAATATCATTCTTACATTCATTAACTGTTTATGTGGCAGTATGAATAAAAGAAAAAGCCATGCTGCATGTTTATAATGATTTTTCATTATGTATGAAACCTGGAGTCTGAAAATATATAGTTTTCAGACTGTTTTGACAGATATTTTCTACAAGACCTTTAAAACTGTCTCAATTATATCATTCAATCATTCTTTTAAACAGCTTTTGACTGGCAATGGGCGCTGCCCTGTAAACAGAGAAAGGGAGAAGGACAATTTCACTATAGAAGCACACAAAAGTGCCTCATTTATCAAAACTGTATCCATCTCCACACATAGCCCAAACAAAAGGGCATTGCCAATATTGAATTTCTCGATTCAATCAGACTTCCTAATTTCTGTCAGGGTGAAGTCGGTTTTCAGAGCGGAACAGAGAAAGGGCTTTGTCTAAAGGTCAGGGCAGGGAAAACCTGCTGGAGTCAAGTTTGTATGGATGTTAACAAAAGGATTCTTTAATCCTGGATGTACTCAAAGCTCCCTGGGTTAAAAATATCTAGTTCGTACCTGTGGGTCTCATTTGATCACTGATATTTTGATAACCAGGAATAATAAATATGAAGCTTTTGAAAGCATGTATGAATCACAAAGTACTTCTGAAATCAAATAGAGCTATCAAAACTTAAAAGGAAATTCCAGAAACTCTAATCTGCCTCCTCATTTTTCATCAGCGAACTACTCTCTCCGTTCTTTTCAATCTTTGGATCATATGTAGGTGTCAGCAGTTTGACAGTGTGACTAATCAGCTGTGGGTTACACGTGTCGGTGGAAAAATTGATTAGGTAATGCTTTTGTAGTATAAACAGAGGTTAAAAGAATGTTTGTGGCAGCTTTGCATTCTGGTCACCTGATGCTATTATTAAGAACACAGAGCCTATTTATTCTATTACCTTTCTTTTTGCGTAACAGTTGAATACTCTTGAACAGCTATTTTTGGGTCACTGCTGGAAAAAAAACTTGCGTTATTGTCAGATTTAGGGGTTGCCAGGCTTGTGTTGCTGATTCTATGTTTAATTCCCACTTCAAACATTAAGAGAAAGTAGAAGTTTCTTGTGGAACTTTTAGGGCTCTATTAAAAAAAGTATAGTGACTTTTAGGACACCCTTTGTAGTGATATTTTGCCCAACCTTTATTAGCAGACGTAAGTAGACAGACAACAGCCAATAAGCATTTGCCTGGTTCTCTTAAATCTTTCAAGCTGCACGTGTGTGTGTGTGTGTGTGTGTGTGTGTGTGTGTGTGTGTGTGTGTGTGTGTGTGTGTGTGTGCACCTGTAGTATACAACGTTGCTAATAAAAGGGTTTCTACCTGCCCGGCACCCCACCAAGCCTACACAGTACATATTTTTTAATACACAAAATGACAGCAGGTAATATAAGCTATGTTAAACTTGAAAAAAAAAAAGAAAAAAAAAAGAGAAAGACAGTAAGGGGTCAAGTTTTAGTACACTGGCTAAAACTTGTGTATTGGCCCATATTTAGGATTTTTTGGATGCTATCATCCTAGCACAGTTTTGTAAAAGCGAATATCGTTTCTCCAATGAAAAATGAAAGCTACTTATCTACGACAATAACAGAAACACTTAAGAAAAACAGGATACATCGCGCATTTTTCCTTAAAGTACTGTAGTTTGACTGTTGATGACAACAAGGGACAAAAGTTTCCTTTTGCACTTCCCTCAAAACAAAAAACATTATCAGACCGGATGCTTTTCCTCAGTTTTTCTCAGCTTTTTCCCACATTCAGCTCAGCAATGAGAAGTACATCAAACTGTGTGACGAACGCTGTAATCTTTTTTACAGTCTACCATTAAAATTTAATATGGTCACATCCGCAAACAGTCTAGCAATTAGCAGCTTTCAATGAAAGCATGTGGTCAGTTTGGCATTATAAAACACGCATGTGAGACCAAAATGTGTTTTAACTCAATCTCTGACATCGGCACAAAGCCACTTCAAAGGTTTTGCAGCTTATACTGGGTCTTGCAAGTGCCATGCCACCATGTTGGATGTCCTAAACTGCACATATACAGTTGAAAGCTTTTTTCATAATAAACAGCAAAGCAATGTAAACACATTGAGGGAAATCTAAAGACAAAGGCAGAAATTAATGTGACAAATTTAAACTACTACTATTTGATACCTTCCAAATAATTACAAAGACTGTATTTTTACATATTTTACTATTTACTATTATATGTAACTGTGTCTTCTGTTCTCAAAACCAAAAGCTGCTGGTGTCATAATTCTTCACATATCATTCAAGTGCCAGATCAAAACCACTGAAAGCTCCTTCATGAAACATAACTCTTCTTCTTCTTCTTCTTCATCTCACATACTCTATTGAGATATGTCATACCTTCCTCAGTCTTTGGTGCTTTCAATCATCTGAATGCACACTTTAAGAAACATCAAAAAGCCGTAACTAAGGACAACAGGTTCAAACAGCAAGCACAGAGATACGTTTCTGCGGATGGCAATGGTATGAGGAAAGGTACAAACACCTTAAGACTGCGAGCTGGGACAAGTATGATAGTTGGGGCAATTTTCATTCATACTGCATTTAACTAGATAGGTAAGAGTTAATAGAGAAATAGAGTTATAAAATAAATCTACTGCATTGTGCATTTTTAGGGGAATTAAGGACTAAGATTTCATAGAGCTTTCACTGAATAAGCAGGGTTTAACTGTTTCACTGCTTAAACTGCAGTTTAAAGTCGCCCTGCTTACTTCTTCATGAAGACAGCTCTAATATTTACTGTAAAAAGAAGCGCTTTTCCTCATTTTTGAAAAAAAAAAAAGGACAAAACAGAAGCCGTGTGGCAGTTGCTGCCTTGCCAATTTCATCTTTTCACAAATTTTTGAATTCTTCCAAAAAGATGAATAAATGAAATGCCTTTGGTGTTACATCATCTGCTTGTTGGAACATATGCTAATATTACCTAACTGAAATGTGTTTGAAACAAAAACAAATGTGGAAGGATTTGTTATTGAAACTAGAGTCGAGGATGTTTTCTGACACTGCAGATTGACGTCAGATAAGGTGAAGTACAAAGAGGGCTTTATTGTGGTGTGAGTGTAGCCCTTGGGCTAAGACAGACCTTAATCCCCTTCCCTCCAGTACTGAGCACAGCCACTACTGAATTCCTTTTACAATGTATATTACTTCGGCTTAAATATAACAATGGCAATAAATTGACTTCAAAACAGTACAGAGATTATTCATGCTATTCTTTCAAACAGCCTTTGACTTGAACTGGGCGTTGTCCTGCGAAAACACAGCCAGAACAACAAGCCTTCAGACAGTAGCATTCAAAGCACAATAAACCTCATTTATCTATATGTTGCATCTGTGCACCTTGCCCAACCTGCACAAAGACTTACTTCTCACCCACAGGAAAAATAGCTATTGCTAGAACAACACAATGGGTACTGAGCATATTTAACCTGCGAATTGTGATTTTAAGGGTGGCCACAACTGCAACCGCCCTTTCACAGTCAACTAAAACTAGCAGTTCAGTGTGAAATTGAAGAGTGTATAAACATGATTTTTTTTCCTACCATCACTGCTGCCGCGGGCGACCAGGACATCTGGTGACGGGGTTTGTCTTGAGCGTGATCCGAAGGAGTCCAGGCTGTCGAATGAATCCTCGCGCCCGTGGCGTGGCGGAGAGAGAGAGTCGCTGCGCTCAGAGTCCCAGCAGTCAATGTAGCCACTGTCCCGGATGCTGCGTTTAGGGCTCTCTGCCTCTTCTGTCTCCTGGGAATGC
>VUQR01015516.1:79748-89801 GCA_015108515.1 Hemichromis elongatus | reverse complement strand
CCCCCCCTCCCCCCCCCCCCCCCCCTTCCCCTCAGAACATCTGGATGGAAGACCCAAAATTGCACCTTTTCTCTTCTTTCAGAACTACCTATCAGCCCAAATTGCTTGTGAGTGCTAAGAAGATGACTTTGGTTATACTTAGCAGCTTTGAATGAGCCAGTATCCCCCTCCTCTGGGAACATATCTGTCACACTGTGGCTGTGAAAGAGACTGCTGTCTGGAGACATTCATAGTAGGAGATAATAGATACAGTTATAAAGAAGTTCATTAATGACAAAACATTTGAATAAGAAGGAAGCTGTAGGTAGTCTGGACATTAACTGTGCTTACTTAATAGACACAATACATTTTACATTAAAAACAGCCTATAACCATGTATGTACAGTGAATGTAGTTGCAAATATAACCAGAGGTGAACATCATGGCAGAGGACCCACGTAGCCAAATGATCTTAAAAACTACCATATTGGTGGAAAAAAGAAAGCCAAACTTTAAGCTCGGTTTATATGAATAGTAATGGATAGCAAAAGTATTTATCATTGTTTTAATATGTGTATGAACCAAACTCTTGAATTACATCAGGAATAAGAGGGTAAATAAAAAAAAAAAGATAATCTTTTAATCTAAACACTAAAGTTCTTAGGTAAAGCCTAAAGAAGCAACAGCTATTTTCCACACACCAAACGTGCAGATTATTATATGATGGATGGCGCTAGCTTTTTTAAATTATATTTTTCATTCTGACAAAGTGTTTTATTTTATCATCAATGAACATTAGGTGAAACTAACTTGCTGGGGATAAATTCTGTACACACCATGTAGAAGAATCCTGTCCCATAATTGACAATCAGAGCATTAAGCTTTTTTGAGTTGATGATTTATCTTCAGGTAGTGCTTTTTTTAAATTTTTTATACCTTCTACCATGCTATAGTGGGTCTAACTAAATACACAGCCTCCTTTTTTTCGATTCCAAATAATTTATGGTCGTAGAAGTACAAATTGCTCCACTTCCTGTTTGCCAGAAATGTTTTCCTAGAAAAGAAATACCAAGCATCTGGTGGTTGGAGCAACAGATGTAGAAAATCACATGAACCATTTGG
The DNA here is from genome assembly GCA_015108515.1 of Hemichromis elongatus. NCBI lineage: Eukaryota > Metazoa > Chordata > Actinopteri > Cichliformes > Cichlidae > Hemichromis > Hemichromis elongatus. The sequence continues at coordinate 88,700 of VUQR01015516.1, read as the reverse complement.
CTGAATCACTGTTGTTTTGTATTAGCTGGTGGTAGAAAGTAGCAACGTAGACAGCTATAAAGGAAGACAGAACTTTTTCTGTCTGAGTCTCATTTCTTTTATCATTCTTTGTCTCCACTATCTATAAAATGGAAATGATAAAACCAATGGGTTTTCCATTTTTCCCTCCTAAAGCTCTCCCATTTATGAAAAACATTTAAAGACATCTGTTTCGGAAAAAATCCCAAAGTTCATCGGTCGATATAATTCAGAAAGATGGGGGTTTGATGTTGTTAAAAGTTTCATCATTTTGTCATTCAGAGTCAGTCAGTTATTTTTCATCCTGTGAGATAATACCATTGATTTGTTTTCATTTTTGTATCAATCATTTTGTAATATGTGTCAGCTTCAAATTGTGGATGTTTCAATTTCTTCACCACAATCGCATCTCTGTCCTTCACTGAAATGCTTCCATCTTAACCCAAACCAAATTGGATCAGTTTTCCTGCTTTCCCCTTTTCTCCTCGGTTCTGTCCCTACACCCAAATATTCTTCCATTCATACTTGTATGCCAAAGTAATAAATTCTCACAAGGTGATTTTAGACAGAATGCTATAACTCATGTCACCACAGGAGCTAAATCTGAGCATGGGGGACAGCATGATGCAAGCATGCTGGAGATGTACTCAAAGGGATTTATTGTGACATATTTCATCTGAGGCAATGCAAGCCCTGTTGAATTGGATGTCTTGCGGGGAGGGCACATGTACCGTGCTGTCAAAGATAGTGCATTGAAATCACAATCAGTAAGATCAAGATATAGTAAAAGACTAATGAAATTGCAGTCATATTGTCACTCAATTTCCCCTCACCCCCAAACTGGTCATGGCAAATGGCAGTCCCTAAGCCTGTCCCTCCAGAGGTGTCTGTCTCTAAAAGGGAGTTCTTCCTTCCCACCATCGCCAAGTGCTAGGTCATTTAGAACAGTCTAATTGTTGAGGTTTGCTTTCTAATGTTGAAGGGTATTTACACTTAAGGCGTTTGGCAAATTCACACTATATAAACAAAATTGAAGTGAAATTTGAGGGTTCTGTGGAATTTGCATTTTCTACCTGTCCCTGTGTGGATTCTTTCCAGGTTGTCTGGTTTCCTCCTATGGCACAAAGACAAGCATATTACATTAACTGTTGATTGCAAATTGGCTTTAGGTGTGAATGGTTTTTTGTCTTTTAGCCTTGGTGACATGTTCACGGTGTCGCTCTGTCACTTGCCTTATGACGGGATGGGCAGATGGGATAGGCTCCGGTCAAACTACAACTCTGAATTGGATAAGAAGAATAAATGGAAGTGGATGAAGCGCTATGAACTTTAGCTATATTATAAGGAGATGTGTATCAGATTATATGAATATGCAACAATAAATGAAAAGAAAAAACTGAAATGCAAGATTGCTGATTGATAAAGGTTAAACAAATTAGGGGGAGATTAATACAGAATGATGCCTTTTGAAAAACACCAGTAACATACAGTTTACTATAAAGAAGATAATTATCATCCAAATCAAAAGTCTTGGTTAAGTTAATAACCTGAATTGACCCTCTATTAAAGAGAGACGGCTCCCCAGAAAAGTAGCCTATAGGTCATCCGTTACTAGTACAGCTTTGCTTCAAAGACGAACAACCTCTATTATATGCATGTAAAAGATGAGCTAGTTTATCCACCATAAGCTGAACTCGAGCACACTTTGGTTTAATATATTAAAAGTGAATTGTAATCTTTGATCTGACCAGGATGTTTTTATCACCTCCACCAAGCAGTTTTCATGCCTAACTACAGACAAACTGTGCCAAACTCATTATTGTGAAGTGACCTGAGCAAATATTTTTGGGGCCAGGGGTTGAAAGCAAAACTTACTTGAATTTCAGTCTCCAAGCCTCCGTGAAAAATTAAATTACTTTGTTATTTCAGGGAGGTTTGTCTAGGTTGTTTTTGACACTACGTAAGAACAGTTGATATGCTAGTTTGGGATGAGAATATATGATGAGTACATTTTATAAGAGAAGAATAAAAGATGAAAAACTGTGTCAAATGAAAAAAAAATGAATGGAAACAGTTGTTTATTTTTTTTTAAAGTGAGTGAATGCAACGATGCATGTTTTTGGGATTATCTTCCATATAACTTGCTCTCTGTAACTTTCTCTGTGAGACAGAAAACTATTTTCTTTATGTTAGACTTAGAGGTTTACATTATATAAAGCCAATAAATAAACCTTTTATTAAACAGTACATTTTGATTTTGTCATTTTTTTCCTAAGATCTCTTTTCAAGTAAAGCAAGCTTGAGTAAGTGCCGTTTGGCCACATATGCTGATGAAATCTAAAAATCTCTTGCATGAAAGATGAATCAGAGTTTTATGCTGTAAGTGGTCAGTGAAGCACATGTGGATGATGTTGAAGAGATGGAGGGAAAAGGAAGAAAGAGAGGAAAAAGGTCATGTGGAGGCTAAGAGCACACACACACACAGAAGAGCAAAATGTTATTGAGCAAGCTCATAATAATAACAGCCGCAAATTCTGACCAAGCATATTGATCAGGGATGATTGCGTTTTTTGATAATAGATAAATATAATGTATATTTGAACTTTTATTGTATTACACTTTATTGTCATAACAAACAGCATGTCACCTACTACTATGTCTGCATCTGGACATGTACATTTATCATTTGTCATACAAATGATATGCTACTTAAACACATAATTTATATAGGATTCAGATGAAAGTGGATCCTTGGAGGAAAGCCTTGCCTGGCTTACCTTTCTCCCTCATTTATGCTTTTTACTTTTCTTCCCTTCTTCTTTTAAAAGACTACAGAAGAAAAAAAACCCTTCAATTGTGAACCCGAGGGGTGAGGGAGAGGACATGATGTCTTGTAAAACATATGCACTTAATATTAAGGTCGTAAAACTTGTAAAATTAAAAGCTATTTTGGAAAATAGAAAAAGAAATATTTATGTGCTTGGCTCTGGACTGCAGTCGTTTTATCATGGGGCAGCGAGGGCCTGCCGGGGCACAGGTAACGACTGTCAACAGGCAAGGGAGGGAAGGAGGGTAAAAATTCAGTGGAGCTGAATGATCTCCATGTCCAGCCAGATGTCCACATGTGTGACTGGGCTTCCCCTTTTCAGTGGGCCAGAGTGGCCAGTGTCAGGATTTCAAGGGAGCAAGAGAAATGGAGGGAGAGAAAGAAACGTAGTCTGCTCCTAATTATGAAAAAAGAAGAAAAAAAAAGAAAAGAATCTTGAAGTTTTAGACTTTTGCTTATGTTTAAGCTTGTGTCACAACTATGAAGGGAAGCTACTGACACACAGAGCAGTCTGCCTGATGACAAGAGGGAAAAATGAGAGGTGAAAAAAAATACAAAAACAATGTCCACCAAGTCAGGTTGATTGAAAAGCTGCAAAAAGCAATTATGATTGTGAGAATGTGCAGACCCCTCATCTTAGCAGCCAGCAAACATCGTAAATCGTGTGGCGGCCTCTGTTTACATTGTGCTGACCTCACCATGCCCTCTGGTTCTGGCTGGGCTCTCCGTGTCCTCAACTCTGTTGACATAGGTACACATGCTGCCTAGTTCATACAGTATATACAGCAAATGTAAGGAGTTTTTATTATTTTCATGACCTGTCTGCATATGGGTTATTCAAATTTTGTGAAACTTCAGTTAACACAGATTCAAATAAATAGATCAGGAAATTTTAAGTTAAAAGAAGCAAAAATAAATAAATAAATAAATAAAATACGATTTCACATTGTTCCCTTCAGATGTCTTTTTTCCTTTACAAATCACTTTTTTATAAAATAATTTTTTTCCAGGATAAACTTTTTAGAGCAAATAAAAGAGAATTTTGTTATTATTATTATTATTAGTATTATTATTACTACTGGATTTTCAGTTGAAATCATTTAAATTCAATTTATATAGCGCTAAATCACAACACTCAACTCAAAGAGCTATATAATGTAAAGTAAACACCATACAATAAAATGGAATAAATCCCAATAGTCAGACCATGCTGTTACTCATACGGCATATTTGGGGACTGTGGGAAGGAAAAACTCCCTTTGTATCAGGAAGAAACCTTCAGTAGAACCAGGTTCAGAGGGGCAGACAGGGGGGAAACAGGAAAACAAGAAAGAGGCCAAGTTGGATGAAAAAAATTGTGAGTGAAAACTAATCTAAGCAGTGTCTACAAAAGTTAATGGCACTAGTCTCATTCTATTGCCAGTGACAAGAACTCCTTCAGCATTTTATGATGTCTAAATACACATCTCTAAAATACGATGACTGACAGTACTGAGTGGGCAGAGTAGACTTTGACCAAAGGAATATATATATATTGAGTATATATTGTATTTGTGCCCAACTACTGAAGATGCTGGGAGGGGAATCTTACTCAATGCTGACTTTTAGAACATGTTTCTGTGAGCTGCATGAATATAAATGTTATGATGTTATGTCATTCAGATGTTTAGCTGGCTGTCGGCTGCTGCCTGGTAAGCTAATCAAAGGTCTACAGTCTGTTATATCAGTATGGTTTGTGCAACAAGAAAAATTAAACATGAATCAGTCTCTCTCTTGTTCTTACCGTACATACAGTATACACACGTGTATGCATGAGATTCTTCATTAAAATGTCATAGGTAAAGGGGAAACGTGGGGCTATTCTTGTGTGTAGTATAAAATTTAGCCCCACTGGCAGCACTGAGTAACTTAACTAATGGTGATAAGACCTATGGAGGCCTCTTTACCTATGTGGTCTTGTCTTGTTTTGATCTGATCTAGGCTGTACAGGGTAGTTTCCTAGAGCTGAAGACATTGAACATTTTTGTTTCTTTCAATGTTGCCATCCATCCATCCGTTTTCTTCCACTTATCCTGGGCCAGGTGAAAGGGGCAGCAGCCTAAGCAGAGAAGCCCAGACCTCCCTATCCCTGGCCACTTCCTCCAGCTTATCCAGGGGAACACCAAAGGGTTTCCAGTCCAGCCGAGACATACAATCTCTCCAGCGTGTCCTGCCCTGGAGCCTCCTTTCGTTGGGAAATGCCTGGAACGCCTCACCCAGGAGGCATCCTTGTCAGTCGCCTGAACGACCCCTATTGGCTCCTTTCAATGCAGAGGAATAGCGGTTCTGCTCTGAGCCCCTCCCAGATGACCAACCTCCATCTCAAACTTCCTCCCTATCTCTAAGGGACAGGCCAGCCACCTTGGAGAAATTTCATTTCTGCCACTTGTATCCGTGATCTCTATTTCGTTCTTTCACTCAATACACAAACGTTTAGTATCCCCTTGACTTGCTGCCTGTATATTGGAGTTTAATCCCAATGGATGAAAGGCTTTATTTCCTGCACATTCAGATCAGGGAACAGGTCCTGACTGTTGTCTATGCTTATGGGGCTAATGACAGTTTAGAGTACCTGGCCTGGAGTGCGTGGAGTGCTTAAGGGTGCACCACCTCTGGACTGCACCACCTGATTTGTGTTATGTTACTGGACCTCTGTACAAACCACAGTTTTTCCATAACAAACACTATATTCAAACATAAGGGTGTCCATAAGAACACATGGCACCAGGATACCCTGGGCCAAAGGTCAATGATCAGCAGAGACCCCTGTCTGCAGGATCTTCAACTCCCACCATACATTTGGACCATGGTCAGCACCTCCATTGCGGAAGCTGTTGCACTCAGCTGCCACCACAAGGTGGCTGGCAACTTTTGTAGAGGTAGCCCCTGAACCAGATGATGGACATCGGCGGTGAAGGGAACCATCATTCCGAAGAAGGAGTCCTATCAGGCTTGTGTTAGCCTAGGACAGAATTTCTGGCGAAGGTGGTGGAAGGTTTCTACTTGGTTGGTCTCAGAATCTCATCTCTGCTTTTCACAGATGATGTGGTTCTCTCGGCTTCATCAGGTGGTGGCCTCCAGCTCACACTGGAGTGGTTTGCAGCTGAGTGTGAAGTGGCGGGAATGAGAATCAGCACGTCCAAGCCTGAGGCCATGGTCCTCAGTGCCCACCCTTGGTCAGGGATGAGTTACTGCCCCAAGTGGAGGAATTTAAGTTTATCTTGAGTTTAATGTTGCATGTTTTGATATGGTAATGATGATGGAATAAGTTGGCTGTGGGAATTATGGTCTCAGGATCAGATTGACTTTCACCAGTAATTTTTTAATGAGATCAGAGTAGAAAGACTGAATAGTTGTATAACTCAAACATATTTGATAAATTATTGTTGGATTGTTGAACAGCATCAGGCGATACTTATAAGTTTCTTATTAAATGAAAATAAGACGAAGCAATTCATTTTACAATGACAGGCTGCCATGCAATTGCAGATCCTTTACATTGGGACCAGTGTTGGAAAGTCCATGGTTATTACTGTATTTGTATAACAATCTTTTCCTATAGGATGTACAATAAATAAAGCTAAAACTGCTATAACAATAAATTAAAATTTTTTGTGATACGCCATTGTAGTCAGTATACTGTTTTGGCCCACTGGCCAATTTGAGTTTTACTGATCCAGGCCACCTCATTTTAAGTCAGTAAAATATTATAAGTATGGGTTTATACACCCCATGTTGCATGTCTTTTAAGCTGTATAGCTTGTTGTGACAATAAAGGTAATACATCAAATCCTCAAATAACAAGCCACGCCAGCTCTTGAAAACCTAAATCAGCAGTGGGCATCGCGGTGAAGTGGCTGCTCCACACCCTTTCAGATTTGTAGGCAGTGTCACAAAGTTATTTTTTAAAATTAGTGATAGTGATGTAGAAAAGTCTGGACTACAAAAGAGGCGGACTGTTTAGGAGCAGCATTTGTTGTGGGACACAATAACTTCCTTTATTGTGGACTTTCGTTTTTGTACGTAAAACATACACAAAGGCAAAACCCAAAAAGCACGACACGGACTCTTTAAATTTTACCTCATTTACACCTATTCCAGATGTTCAAGAACTAAACCTGAGGAACAGTTACAGACTGTTACGTCATTATTTTCAGAGTTTCAGGGTTAGTTAGCTACAGTCTGACATACATTCTGAGAAGTAATTCCAAACAGCTTTGAGAACACAAGAACACCGAGTGTATAAAAACTTCTGCCAACCACATTTAGATGAGTTGGCGTTACATGTAAGCAGCAATCATAAAGACAGAATTGTGTGAAAGAAGCTCAATGCCATTGGCTAGAGACACAAGGACAATGTTATGAACTGAAACTAGGAACCGTTTTATTGTCTGGGATTATAGTAATAGGCTACTTCTTGACCCAGTGAAAGGAAAAAATCTTAAATGTTTCAGCCTCTTTGACTCTATAGTCTTTAAGACCATACAACCCAGTATTTGCGTAAACAAATACCTTATTTACATATAGCAGACAGTGCATTAGGAAATTAATATAACTTCTATAAAAAATACTACATCATTGAATTAATTCTCAACTGTGATGGCACATGTGGACACTGGGTCTGTCTTCTGTCATGTCTTCTGATATGTGTCTTGAGTGTCTTCACATTTGAAATTGGGCATTTTAAACAGAATATTTAAGTCCTGAAAGGTATGCAAGTAGTCCCTTTTTAGATGTTCACTAAGCAGCTCTGCATTTGTCTTTAGTTTTACCCTTTTGATGTAAACCATTAAAGATATCGCAGAGAAGCACACTTTATAGGCTGTCTGGTAGTTGAGGAGAAAATATGTAGCATGTCGTCCTTGAAAGCTGATGTACATTTGTCTCTGTACACCTGTCTACATGTGTGCAGCTGTGGGGGAATGCATATATATGTAAGTACACTAGTATTTGTGTCTCGCCTCCTTGAGAAAACCTCTGAAAGACCATTATGCTTTGAAATAATACGCACAGATCCTTTCTCTGGCACACAGGCACACCAATGGACATGCTACATACACCTCTGCACATCTCAGCACCGCCAAAATGCACTAAAAATTTATGACCTTAACATTCCTGCAGGGTCAAGCAATTTATCAAATGCTGCACATTCTGGTTTCAATTACACAGCCGATTGTGGAGAGAGGTTATTTTAGCAGGTTCATTTGGCCCAGTAGGGGAGGTTGACTCTTTTTGCTCAACACACCATCCGCGGAACACAACTGGGCATTACTTTTCTGGACAGACATGCCTCTCTCTAACTGCTACAGATGGCAAGAGAGAAGAAGTCAGGATACAAGTAACTGAGCAGATGAGCTGCGGGTGTTATCACACAACTGTCTTTCTCAATTTCTGTTTCCCTCTTGTCTTCTGGCTTTGTCCTTCTTACAGATCTTTTCCAGTGGCAAACACAGTCTATCATTCCACGTGCTTGTTCCTTCATCCATCTGAAGCTTTACAATGATGAAGAGTCTTCCATCTCTCTGTCTATTCATTTGTCTCACGTCACCCTTCTCTATCTGACTTTCTTGATCTCTTCGTCCCTTTCTCTGCCTCACACCCTTTCCCTCCACATCTTTTCTCTCCCTCTCTGTGGTAGAGTGGTGATAAATCCCTATTTTATTGCTCGAGAATTCCTCTCTCCCTGCAGGGCTGACAGCTCCCCACGTTCTAAGACACTGCTAGGACCAAACCCAATCCTCCCTCCCTGCATCACTCCATCTCTGCCTCCATCTGGCCCTGATTACTGAAAGAGTGCAATGGTGGCGAGGCGGAGTGGGGGAGAGACTGGAGGAAGGCATCACAACATTGCACCCTAGGATAAGGAGAGAAAGAGAGGAAGGAGGTATGGAGTGAGTGGATCATGCACAACATGTTGGTATGAAGGAGGAAAGCGAGAACGACACGAGAGATCTTAGTAGTGCGTGGAGGAAGAGGAAAACGGAAAAGAGCAACAGAGAATTTCAAAGGACGTTTTTTTTTTTTTTTTTTTTTAAAAAAAAGAGAAAAATTTTTTTTTTTTTTTTATA
>VUQR01015516.1:57213-72567 GCA_015108515.1 Hemichromis elongatus | reverse complement strand
ACCCTAACACCCCCCCCCCCCCCCCCCCCCCCCCTCGCAAATATCTCTTCTATCACTCTGTCCCCCTTGGCCAAAAAGTGCTTCGCGAGCTCCAGGTTGATGAACTACTGCATCTTTAAAGTAAAAATTATAAGCATATAGTGAATAAAGCCCACGAAAAGATGAGCATTTAGATTCGTTCCTTCTTTTAAAGACTAAACAACAGAAAGGAGCTGGAGAATCGGGGTATGCTGCTGCAGGTATCCAAAATGTACAGTTGAACTAATAGAGAAGTTGCTTATTAAATGCCAAAACACTGCACTCTGGTTTATGACTCCACGAGGACAGATTTTACAACTGTAGGAAATCATAGCAGTGACAAAATTTTAAATGAGCGTGAGGTAAGCAGAAATCCAGTGCACACATTAAAAAGGAATCTTGCAGGAATGTGAGCTACTGAAGATTCATTTCCTCACCAGACAACTATGCATCCCCCCCCCGTAGGACACCTGGGCTTTGACACCAAAAATGCATCAACAGAGTGGTCACACAATTTTAAACACTGTGTACTTCTGAGTTTACCTTTCCTATCCATGTAAGGTCCAACCATATGTATGAGGATGCTGCTTCAGAATATATACAGATTTTTATCAAACTTTTTACAACTATTATATATGTTACAAAATGTAAAGCATTTACCTTTGCTTTAAAATGCTTATTGGTAGCCATGCTCACGATCAAGTAATGCAGACATTGCACATCACTAGTGCAACAGTGCGGTTCACTGATGTGCTTTCCTTTCCTCGTTTTTAAAAACTGGACATTCAGTCATACGCCGTAAAAGCTTGCATCCACTCATGAAACAGACGAGCGGTGGGAAGATGTTATGAAGAGGAAAACATGGCACACCAAAGGAATTTATAGACATTCTGCATGTATGTAGAGCTCATGCACGCAAGGACTCGCACTCACACGCAAAATGAACCACACATAAAACACAAATACACGGACAAACCGCATCAGTCAAACCTCTATACCGCTAAACACTAGTGGAGAGCGGAAAACAGAGAAAGAGCGCGAGAGAGGGAAAAAATGATGAAGTCGGAGTTGAACATCAAACAATAAACAGTCCATTAAGTCTGTGGGTGAAAGGGTTGGGGGAGCAAGGGGTGGGGAGGCAGATATTGGGGAGGTGGGGGGGGGGAGAGGAATGATGGGAGTTTATTTAAAGCATGGTGACCCCATGGCCGAAGGCTGCCTCGGTGCAGGGATGAATAAAACTTTAATGGCTCATAAAACACAGCGACCCCTTCTCTGAGCCCAGCTTCACATCGTTTATTCCTCCTGGAACAACCAATCAGAATCTGTGAACCTCCAAACACAAAAATAGGGCGAGAGAGGAAAACAAGAGTCGAGTTAAATAAATAGTTCTGAAACTTCAGTTTAAACTCTTAGAGTGAGAGTCATGACTAACTAAGACAAATACCACTAGTCCTGCACATTTACCGAAGACTACAAAACACATTTTGAGACTGCAATTCGGGATACAGCGTGGGTCGCCAAAAATAGTCGAAGAGTGTTGGACTTGGTGCTCGGACAGTAAATTAAAGACTGAGTTGTGGCTAAACAAATAAGCTACAAGTTTTAAATGAGTGAATATCAGAGGTGTTGGACTGACATGCTTTTGAACAACTCGAACAGAGCCCGGTCTACTTTAAGTCTTCATTACTTTGAGATTGTTATGGAGCTGCATAACTAAACCATATGCAGGAGATTGACAGCTTTCTTCTAATATTACTCAGAGAGAAAACGCTAAAAGACAGCACTTTTCCCAAAAAGAAAAACGTGGACTCAGATGAGAGGCACAGGAAAGGTAGCCGAGAAAGAAGCAGAAAGAGCAAATTTAGAGGAAAAAGAAAGATTTTTATCAAGCGAATCTAAGCTCTGTCAATGGAGGTGTAAAATGTTAAAAAGAAAAAAAAGTTAAGGTTTTTGCCCCAATACAGCTTGACAAAGACGTGCAAATCACACAAACGCATGGCCGCAACCTTTTTAGCGCCACGCTGCGAAGGTACAAACTATCAGCAGCGGTTTAATCCAACCCATGTGAACTTCACTTGTTGCCAAGGACCATTTGCCTCTTTGGAAATGGGCCCGTGATGATCTGAAGCTGAAGTGTCAATCCACGCCACCCACACCCCTGGGCTTTGGGTTCTGTAAACATGCAGCTGTCACCTTATTTAACGCTCTGCAATTTCGTACCCTCCACTTCACTCAATCTGCACTAGTCTGACTCCAGGAGTCATTCTGTTGATGTGTTAAAGTGCGGTAATTTGCATTTCTTAGTTGCCACTTTTCCCAGGATCACTCCTGCTAGTTACTTTAATTAGCAACAGCCATTTCACTTAATTTTTTTGCCTAACTTGACCACTAAATACATTCACTTTATGTGCATTTCAAAGCATATATAATTATTAACATTTATTTTTAGTCAGAATTCCAAAAAAAATACACTTTAAAATAAATAATCTGTGCTGTAAAGACACGGGACCCAAAAAGTGCACACGTGCCCCTGTGTGACCGTATTGGATGAAAACATATAATGTGTGTCTGTATATATATTTGTGTGTACTACAGTCCATGACCCTCCAAAGCCCTTTCCTCCCCTACTTGTTCAGCGCAGCGGGTGTCATTTTCAGGTCATGAGACTGTAAATATACAGAGTTAGACCCCACAGCCATAAATCAGAGTGAACAGCCTGAACTCCTACACGGACAGATAACATGAGCCAGACGTGATCTGCCTGTTTTAATAAATAATAATAGCGCATATTCACATCTTACAGTAAGATAGGAGTAAAGAGTATATCAATTAAACTGACCACTAACACACCCACACACATCATCTTCACACAGTGTAATATAATGTACAATACTACTTCTTTAACTGCAACTATTCACCATCATTAAAAACAAATATTAATATATATCACTATACAGTAAATGCTACAAACTATACAATTTATAGTTTGTATATTATATATATTTTATATATTACATTTTTTACAGTTAGTTTTTATAATAAATATAAAATTTGTAAATTAATCCTATATAACTAAACTGGATTTTAGATATACATTTAACTCCACAAAAAAGATAAAGATTGAAAATCTGGAACTGTTAATATCCCTGTAATCCCAAGGACTTCATCCATATTCTTGTATATTAAGCGTACTTGTCACACACTGCAAAAACTCAAAATCTTACAAAGTATATTTGTCTTATTTCTAGTCAAAATGATCTCACTATACTTAAAATAAGATTCAAAAAGCTAAAGGGCAACGTTTCAGTAAGCTAAATAAACTTGTTTCAAGATGTTTAATCTTGAAACTAGAGATTTTTCACGTTTCGTTTGCAGATTTTTTCACTTAATACAAGATATTTTAGCTTGAAATAAGTGAAAAAAAAATCTGCCTTTAGCTGATTGTGTCTTATTTTAAGTGTAATGAAATCATTTTGACTGGAAATAAGACAAATATTATACTTGGTAAGATTTTGAGTTTTTGCAGTGTGCATATGGATGCACTCCTATGCTGGATGTGTCCAAATGGATTTAGTTACTTACATGTTCACTATTTTGCAACCAGACTTCAACACCAACAAGGATTTGTTGGAGTGATGATCTGGAAAATTGTAAAGTGAGATGACAGATTTTTAAGGATCCTTGCTGGCGAAAGAGTGACCTCTGCAACTTATGTGGAGTTCGTGAGTCGACATTTTGTGCCTTGGTAAAGAAGCAGACATGGGCACAAAACCATAAAATAAAAAAAATCCTGATTGCACAATAGGAAAATCTATGAAGGTGGAGGTTTAACTGGTGCCAATGTTTCAACATCACCTGTACCACCTGCACTACTGAGCTACAGAGTCAATTAATTAAAAATGATATCGTGTCTTCTATTTATAACACCATTACTGGCATTGATGCTAGTGTTTTGAACTTGTCAAGGCTCCAACAATGAATTGAAATAATTTCCAGACTAAGCTGCTTGATCTACAGTGCATCACTATAGATCAAGCAGCATAGCAGTCACACATGCCAAAACTCATTAGCACGGTGGAATGATGGAGGAAATAAGATGAATCTTTTTATAAAGTTACTTTTCATGCAGGAAGATAGATCCGTGACTGAACTTGCTCATTTTAATTACTGCTTTGTTTATAATTATCATTACCCAAAGGCTAATGCATATTGACTTATGCTATAGCAATGTATTTTGAGACTTTTCTGAAGTCGTTAGAATAAAGTAAAACTTAATTTATTGGTGCCAAGACAGACTGCCTGCATATTGGACCTGGAGTCGATATATTTTCTTGGTCAATAAAGGGGGTCAAATAAACTGAGAAGATATTGGCCCCAAAAGATGGCAAACACACTCCGTGTCTACAATGACGATAACGCGCACGGTAGCCACCGTATCTGAACACTGATGATCATGCGCGCGCAAAGTCGTAAAGCAAAAGTTACTTGCCAAAGCTTGTCATTAATGCCAGGTGTCAAGTGAGATAACTGTTAAGTTTTAAACAGAGCTTTAAAATTGCACTTCTTTCAGTCTACCAAATTTCAGAGAGGTTTTATGACCAAGAAGGTATTCAAGCTTCGCTTCGAGGCAACTGGCCTCTTAAACCATACGTCTTGTAAAAAAATGGAGCCAACACCTTTTCCTCTCTCAAAGGCTAGAAACATTAAGACGGTAGGCATTCTTTGTCGTAATTATCGACAATAAAAGTTTACTGAATAGACTCTGAAACCTGTTTGGTGGTTTTCATTGTAATTAGGAGCAGGGCATTTATATTGGGTCAAACTGTAGCTACTTCTAGAAGTTCTTTCTCGGCACAGGAAGCATGAAAAAAAAAAAGGTTACTGGTTTATTTAAAAAAAGAAACAAATACTTTAAAGATATATTTTATTATAAATATTAGTATTGGCAAATCTCTCAACCAGTACATCTTGATACATATTAAAATTTCTAATGTGTCAGTTAACCAAAGAACGCACCGTTGTTCACTGTGGTCAACAATTATGGACTAAAAGACTTGGGTTTTGAATTCCTACTTGATCTGAATGGAAGATACAAATTTGAATATAGCTGGTTTTTACATCCCTCGATGGTACCAGCCAGCAGCCTAGTGTGAATATATGCAACTACAGAAAAATAGCATGTATTCTCCAATTTTTTTTAAACCAATAAATGAAAGTTCAGTAAATCTAAGGATCTAACATAGCATATTATCATATGATAATATTAACATATTATCTGCTATTACAGTTAAGTTAGTGTCAACTCCTGTCCAGAAAATCATCAGCTCAGTTATCCAGACTTTAATGATAATGAGTGAGTTCTACTTGACCTCATCAGGATCAGTCAATACGTGGAGTTCCCATTACTATATTAAACAAAATAATATCATTCATTATGTCATCTATAACAGCGATGCCGTAGGTCAAAGGTGTAAAAGTGGAATATGAAATGAATGCATTTTCTGTTCAACACCCTGGCAACAGTTAGGACAAAATATGTCAAAAATCTAAACTTTACATCATCGCATGATATCAGGGGGCAGTTAACTTGAACTGTGCTACATTTACATCATTGCGCCTGTGATCTCTGAGGCGGTAAATGTTTTTTCCAGGCATTAACGCATCATCAAAGTGTCTGAAATCCTAGTGGGTTTGATCCTCCGGATCTCTGGAGGGTCCGTGGACACAAAGTCTACAATTATCTCTCGGTTATGTCAAGTATGCTTGAGCCAAAAATTGCTTGCCTTGGATTGTTCAGAGCTATCAGGTTCCCATGTGAAAACACAAGTACATGACATCACTGAGTCACTTAGCTAGCTATAGCTACCTCACACACACACACACACACACAACTCACACGCACACACTAATCCCCAGTCTTAAGCATTTGACCTACAAAGACCATTTGGCTGACTGTTTCTCCACCGACTTCCATTATTAAACAAACCAAGGGAAGTATGGTAAAGACAATACCCTTGTCACCATGTTGGTGCTACAGCAATCTTAATATGTCTTTAAACTACTTTGGAGGTTTTTAGGAGGAAAACTTTTGATATTCATTAAAGAACCAGAGGTAAGATGTTGTCTCAGAGCAAATTTCATAATTTTTTTTTTTTTAAAAGTGCAATATAATACAAAATATTCCAAAAAATCTATTAGATCAAAAAGTAATTTCATGTATGGAAAGGCTGTATATACTCTACACAATCTCCCTCTATTAACTTGTGGTAAACTATATAAAAGAGGTTAGACAATTGCTGATTTTAGCTGGAATGTGACGTTCACACACTTAAACTCAAAATTTAAATAACACTTGTCAGCTGAGATGGAGAGAAAGTAAGTGTTAAAAGGAGTTTTAAGAAAATATTCACGTATTGCAAAATATTCACAAGTAACATATTAGAGTGTTAAAGTTTTATGCTTCTGTACACGAATACATGTTTGTTACTTTGAAAAGTTGTTTTGGTATTGTCTCAACAAAGACACACTTTGTACAATTGAAAGTGATGCCAACAACTTTTATTGGCATCACTAAAACTTGGCTTATTACACCAGCTTTATTCTTGTCAGCTATTAACTGATTTTAAGTAGAAAGAATTCAGATACTCATATAATGTTCCATATAATAATTGTAAGCTTTATCCTGCCTTAATTATCCTAAATCTAGAAATAATTCAATTCTCAACCAAAACCAAAGTTACACAGAGCAGCTACACATTTAACACCAAAAAGCCCCACAGCAAGTGAACTGAATGTAACAGCATATAACCCCCGCTGCCCCAGACAAAGAACATTACTGTTTCTAACATTTCTTTCACCCTGTGCTCCCCGTAAATAAATAAATAAATAAATAAATAGAAAGAAAAAATTATGGAGTATTTTAATCAGATAACAATGGCTTTGTGATAATCACAAAGCAGGAGTTCAGCATTCTTTCATCTGTTGGTTAAAAGTGCCAGCTACATTCATGAGTTTCCACATTACTGATGCAATTAGCAAAAGTTCTTTTCATAAAATGACGACAGGCGAGAACAGGAAAGAGTGAGAGGAGGAGAGAATGAGGCAGGAAGTTCAAGTTAAGTCATTCTATCAGGAACAAACCTGACAGTAAGTGTAGAAGATTAATGACTGCTGCGTTATTTCAAATGAGTTGACAATACTTAATTAAATAAATGATTAGTGTCCATTTGTTGAAACAATTAAGTGCTGTTTTGCTCATGCACTTTTTTCTTTGCAACAGAGTTGCACCATGGTAATAATTGAAAAACGCCGATTGCTAATAATAATAAGTATAATATTAATAAAATTTGATGCACAATGTGTGATGCAGCAGCAAGATAATATGGACCTTGGACACTTGTTAACGTGATCGCAATAAATGCCGCATGTATATATACATATTTTTAATCCCCATCAGGACCATAGTGCTCAATTTCTAGGACTGCAATATATTTAAAATAATACTGACATGACCTTGTGTAAAAATAAAGAGGAAGCTAAACCAATGTTGTATCAAACCATAATTCAAATTTTTACAGAGGTCATTATTCATCCCCTCTCCATCTTAACACTGACACTTTCCCTACTCTTTAACTGCCACCATCAACCGCAGTGTAATAACATGCACATTCATAAAAAGCACACAGTGTAATAAATTACTAAGCACATGCAAATATCCCATCAAACTATGCAGCGGGGAACTTTACACCACTATCACTGAAAATCTGTCATGTCACTGCTGGAGAAGCAGAGATACAAAGAACACACAAACCAGCATTTGCTTCCTGATTTAAACGTGCTCTAAATCTCACGGTCGGCCCAGTGGACAGAAATCACCACGAGACACAATGACAGAAATTTAGTCGAACTTATAAAGATAGAAAAGCTTCTAAACTTGTTTATTTCAGTCATGATCTAAAACTAAAAGATACAATGCAAAGATATAATACAATTCTTTTAAAAGATTAAGCTCAGAAATCATTTTGTACAGAGAAATATTACGCTAAAAAGACTTCTTGAGCCAATACAACAAACTCAAATTGGCAAAAAAGTCCGTTTCTGAAATAAAATTATTTTTGCCACACATTGTAAGTTAATTTCTGTGTTATCACTTTAATAAGTGCATTGAGACAAACTTAAACGATTAGGACTAATTGAATGTTGGCTGTTTTCCATCACAGTGCACATTCTGCTGTAGGCTGAAAGTTAGCTCTTTCTCACTTTATGGTTCAGCAACTTGAAACTCTGAATGTGATCTTTGACAATCTCTCTCTCTCTCTCACACACACACACACACACACTCCTTGTTTTTGTATTGGCTTTGATAAAAGGGCCGGGAGGTGGGGAAGGGAATAGCGGAGTGTGTCGGCTGCTGGTGTAGGCTTACTGTGCTAGGAGATGCACTGGGCCATTACACGTGACCCCTGGCCCCGGCAGGCACCTTGAGGTGAAATGACACGGGCCTGCTCTTACTCAGCTGGAACAAGAGAGAGGAGTAAGACACAAGGTGAAGATATATGCAAGGTTAGTGTGTATATATGCACATGTTACGGTGTGTTCATACTCATGTGTGCGTACCATTCATGAATCCCTCCCTTTACGGATGCAGGACAATATCAGCTCATTCCCAGACTGGCCTGTTATGGGGCTACGTGATGGGTTGGGTTGGTAGATTTTAATTACAAACACCCCTTTCTAGTTACCAGTCAGTGAACCTGAAGAGAATTTGACTAAGTTACAACACACACATCTATGTACTTTTTCCAACAATGCAATAGAACAAACAAATATTATACTTGTTCCTGGATTTGTGGACAGTGATTTGCAGTGAAGTGAAGTGCACATTTTTTGATGATATTCTCAGTCTTAGGAATTTTATTTCAGTCAAAATTAAAATATTTATTGAATTATAGTGGAGGTTATTTTCTGTGCACCTTTCACCAAATTCACACATTTAATATACTCTTAAAATATTTTCTGAAGCTACAAAAGAGTAGATTTTTAGATGTTTAAAGCATTGGCTCTTGCTGTTAGCTGTTAGACGGAGAGGACAGACACAGACATAAGTATAAACTCAGATAAAGCACTTAATATTAGGGATCCTTAATCGGTAAGAAGTCCCTTCATCCTTTGTGTCCACACTGCAGTCACCACAAGTTATGACAAGTCTGTCTGCATTACCATGGCCCTCCTCCTAACTGTCCACTCAACTGCTCAACAAACGATCACTCAAGCATGGACATCTTACTAATGACGGATTAATGTGCATTTGTGTTTGTGTGTGCGTGCACAATCAAGGTAAATGACCTAATGGCTAATACTAACAGTCTGCCAAGTACAGGAAAAAAATATGGCCATGTGCAAATATTCTCAGATATTCTCAGTTCATTATGCGTTTCTGAACAAAGAACAACAGGACTACAAAGACCCTACTGTCTATGATGTTATACATTCATTTAAATGAATATGTCTTTTTCTTATTTTATCAAACCGTTGCATCTGTTTTGGCATGCATTCATTATTGCATGTACAACTCAGTTATCATGTTTTGACTGAATTGAAAAGTATTACATATGGAATTGTGTTTGGACCTGATGTTTGTATTAGCCGATTCAATTAACTGTATAAGTCAAACTATAAACATGTATTCAGAGAAATTTTAGTGAATTTCTTTGAATTTCGGGGCTGCTCTCCAAATGAAAAATCAAAATGAAATCCATATTTAATTAGTAAATACTACTGATTGCTGTAATAACCTGGAGGGATCTATCAGACCTCTACACCAAAGATATCATAAACTTATCATCTTGATTACCTCGATAGCCACATCTATTCTCTTTTAAAGGCATCAGAGTGTCCAGATGACAGAAAGAAAACACAGTAAATGAGGAAAAATGAGCTTCATAATCACCAATAATTTGCATTTACTGAATCCAAAATTTTTACAATAACATATTAATCAGGACTATTGGCTGAAAAGAAAAATGTAATAACGTCCTTGCATATTTATGATAATAAAACGCTCACAAATGTTCATTATACACTTACGATCATGCAACACACACACATACACAACAACTGCACAGACAGCTATAAATCTACACACTCATCATATCAGCGATGAAAGTTCCATATAGCAGACAAGTTACAAAATAGGTGCTGACATTTATATGTAAATACAAACCAGGCCAAGCCTGTGCCTGCGAGCACCCGCGTGATCCTTTGTTCATCTGCAGTCAGATACACCCTTTCAAAAACAAAGAGGCTGAGGAGAAAGAGAAAAGGAGGGCAATGCCAAAGTACCCTTTTGCCAGGAGAAGGTGGAGGGGGTCACAGTAGGGGGTGGTCAGAAACAGTGAAGAAGGTGAAAGGTCAGCAGCTCGAGAGCGTGTTTGTGTGTACGCCATTCTAGCTATTGTTCATCGTGTGTGTAGATGTGTGTGTGCATTTCCTAGGGTTTACATCACTCAGTAAGGCATCCCATTTGTGCTTAGTTAAACCAAAATGCCAATAAAATTACCAATAATCAAAACCAAATTAAGTAGTTATTCCCCAACTTAAAGTTATACTGAGGCGCACACTTAAGGAAATCTGAGGGGAAATGGCGAGAGGATTGGAGATTTAAGACTAAATGCAACATACAATAGCCTTTCTGTCTAAGTCAATCAATGTAAAGGTGGGCTTAAGTGAGTAGGAATTTTCTCACATGGTGTAAATGGCCACGTTACCACATGATTATGAAAGTCATTTGGAGCGGCTCTAAACAACTCTGAACAATTTAGAAAATACTCAAGGACACATGAGGTAATCATTGGAGGGTGCCAACTGGCTTCAACGTGACAGTTGCGATTAAAAAGATTTCCACACAACACAATTATGCACTCAGAAAATATACACTTCCTGCACATGTACATATATGAATTCATGCAAATAAACACACATGTGCATATGACACATATGTATATACACACATCTTCGAACTTCTCAAACACCACAGATCTGATCTGGCTGCCCTGTGGCTGCATGCACACACACAGAGACGCTGACTTCTAATACACACCAACAGAGCCATTATAACCAGCATAAACAAGAATGACAAGTTGTGATTAATGAAGGGCCTGGCAGTGACAGGCCAATTTAACTGTCAACCGTGATGGCTGTTGAACTTCGCCAGTGTATTTATACAAGGTTACCCTTAGTGCCTTAAAATGTTACTAATTGATCATGACCAATAAGTAATTAGAAAAGCTGATATTGTGTCCTTCTTCCACACGTGTCAAAGGCACACACTGAGGAGGCGTGCGTAAGAATAATGAATAGAAATGGATAGATTTTAAAATGACATGTAGAGGTAGCCATCTTATTCCTTTTAAAATTTAGCTTCTCTTCAGTGTTTTTTTTCCGTTTCAGTGGAAGTACACTCTCTTACAGCCTCTGGCAGTAGACTCATCTCTGTGCTTGTCCTGTTAGATCTCTGTGCAATTGAATTCTAACAGGAAATATCGTTATCAGTACCACTGACCACAATATTTACTACAGTAATTAGACTCTTTTGTTGGTATTGAAGGAAATGTGCTGCACTGGTTTGAATCACATCTATCTCATAGATTCCAGTCTGTGCATGTAAACAGGGAGTCTTTCTCACACACTTATGTCAATCATGGAGTACCACAGGGTTCTGTGCTGGGACCAATAGTTTTTACATTATGCATGCTTACCTTGGGCAATACTATTTGAAAATTTTTTTATATATTTTCATTTGTATCCAAAAAAACATCCAGCTGCATTTGTCCATTAAGCCAGATGATACAAATCATCTAGTTAAACTACAGGCATTTCTGAAGACTTAAAAGCCTGGATGACCTCTAACTTCCTATATCTAAATTTAAACAAAAGGTTGTACTTGGTCCTAGAAATCTTATCAATATCGTGTCTAACCAAATATTTATTTTAGATGGTAATACCTTGGATCCAGCCAACACTGGGAGGCATAATGGCGTCAATTATGATCGGCCCTGCAGAACCAACCCACATGTATGTCTACACACACTATCATTAAAAAAAACTGAAGCTGTCAATTGGTGCTATATGAATAAAATTGATTAGAACTGAATTAAAAGTGAGATGATATTACACACATTTTAACTTTTAGGCAAAGAGAGATAAATCTGTGTGTGTTTCCTAATTTGAAACAAAACTAAATGAAAAAGTTTTAAATATTATCTGTAAAATGTGCCTGTAAAATTTAGACAGGATGAACGAGCCAAATAAAGACTTCCAGTACACGTGTGTGACTGTTTGTATATACGTATATGTACACACACACAAGGACTTAAAATTGAGGAAATAATGCTTTTATCAGCAACAGTGCATGGTGGCCTTGTGGATGCAATATAATTTGAAATGCAGCAGGCTTTATATTCAAAACTTTCTGAACCCTGAAGGCCTAAAAATCAAGCATGAACTAAGCACACTGTCAAAAAGAGGCAAAGCACAGGGTTTAATGCCGATTGATTATTTCTTACATTTTACAAACTCCAAATAAAGCTAAAAAGTTCATTCTTAAGTAACAGTTTTGCACACAGGAAATAAAGTAGGTAATCTACAAACCAATGACCTTTTTTGACTACATATCAAAATATTAAAACATCTCTGATCTCATTTTATCTGCTTTTCTTGATACATTTAACTTCAGTTGAAATAAATCCCCCCTCCCTTATCTATCATCTTACCTCTCACTTGTACTCTTTGCCAGCGCTGGTCCGGTCCCAGCCCAGTTCCTTGCAGAATTTATTGGGTTATTCTAACCACTGAGAGAGTTGACAGTGGCCTTGGCTCCCTGGCTTGACTTCACATCCTCCATTGGCAGCCCAAGGCCTGGCTCACTGAAAAGGAATGTGTGAGAGAAATATAGTGTAAATATATGGGGTCTAACATTGACACCACTCTCAGAGGAGACCCTTGTGTTATAAAGGGAATAAAAAGAATATATTTTGGCAGCTGGAGAGAAAGCTGATGATTTTAGACACCTGTTACATTTGTATGATGGATTTTACACATAATTCATGCCAGATATAAATATCTGAAACAAATTCAGTCTACTCCTGCCATTCATTAACACATACTGTCAAGTCATATCGGGTCAAGACATCAACTGATCACACAATTGATTACATACAGTTAAATGTTAAATATGCTAGAAATGTGCACATATATGCATGATATTTTTATAAAATAGTTTTTAATACAGTCTCATCATGCAAAAAAGAAAGTGAGCTGTTGCCTGAGTGTGATCGAAAACACATTTCCAAATTAGTAACTCTTTCCCAGGTTCCTACTTCAGTGCGTTTCCATAAAGAACTAACAAAAATAACTGGGATACATAGGAAACAACAAGCTCTTCAGCCTGAGTTATTATTTCTGCATATTTCTTTGAACACTTAATGTCATTCAAGGAAATTGTTGAATCTGCTAAAGTGATAAAAGAAAGTTTACACAAGTAATGCTCCACTGGTCAGCTGTGGCGTTTGCTGTTAATTTGGACATGCACTAAATTGGAGGAGACACTGGTGTATGCCCAAAGCTCAAGAGAGGCAAGGGAAAGAAAGGTCTAGGCATCTCTGTTGTAGAGCAGCCCCCACATCCCAAGCCAAGATAAGTGGTAGAAAAAGAAAAGAATGAGTGGATGCACAAGGAAATACAATCAAGCAAATGTAAATTAAAGGGAAAGAATAACAAACGACAAACATAAACATGCTGTTTGTTTGACTGAGAGAAATATATCCTCGGTTGCTACTCATTTTTTTTTTTGTTCTCTAGGCAATACTGTGAGATATTATTGACAAGAAAATACTTTAGATTTTTGGGTTAGATCTTAAATATGTTAAGATCTGACCCATGAATGAAATGTGCTTGGGAAGTGTCCTTTTTTGGCCATTCTCTTGAATGTTTGAGGAGCTCGGAAAAACTCAGGAACTGTTTGATAAAAATTAAAAAGGATGTAGGATACTGATGCCATAAAAAGGCACAAAGTAAAACACAAGCCTTTTGTAATCTGGAACAGTTAATTGTAAACAGTGTTCATCTCAGCACTAATTAGAATCATATAACAGGTTTTTGTACTAGTCATGCATGATAACTTACTGGTCTGCTCTTATGTTAACCTCCCTGCAAAACAGTTTAAACAGTACAGTGATCCTTTTGTGCTTATCTGTTAATAAATGCATTCAGGCTCGTGCTATGATATGTTCAAATGTCATCAGATTAATGGAAAGGAGTGCATTTCCAAAAAACAGGCAAGAGTGAAAAAACAAAGCTTTTCTACTACGCTACACAAACACTCAAGTAGACCCCAAGAAACACACTTAAGTTGTGATGTCACCTCTGCATGCTATCAGAGCAGATTAATTAAAGTGTCAACAAATTTCTTTTTAAACAGCTGATACGCATCACCTA
Organism: Hemichromis elongatus; assembly: GCA_015108515.1. Classification (NCBI taxonomy): domain Eukaryota; kingdom Metazoa; phylum Chordata; class Actinopteri; order Cichliformes; family Cichlidae; genus Hemichromis; species Hemichromis elongatus. The sequence goes on along the minus strand of VUQR01015516.1, from coordinate 58,053 downwards.
AATGTATCACTCGGTTAAAAAAAATCTTTGCCAATAGGTGCCGTCTCAGTTGCTATCTAAAGCTATCCCAGCAGCAAATGCACAACACTTACTTTGGCATTCACTGCTAAAAATATGCGCCTGTCTATTTTCCCAAGTTGTCTCGGGGCCCGCTGTTAGTGTAAAGGCTAATGACATCTAGCAGGTTGGGTGTGTTCGCCTCTAGATATCAGTGTGTGTGTGGAAGGGTAAAAGGTGTTCACCCTTTATTTGCTGAGTGGATACGAACCTCTGCAGACACCTAGGCTGAGAAGGGAGGGTGTGACCTCACCCCTGACATAGGAGTTGGCACCTGTCACACACATTGACACTCACACATGCAGTACAAAAACACAAAGACATGCACGCGTAAATGCACAAATGCAACATTCAAAACACACACACAAACAGACGCACACGTAACACATCCTCTCAAACACTGTCTGCCACCTCCAGCTCTCCTGTTGGCAGCAGGCTGGTGAGCACAGTGGGCACTGCCAGATAAGAGGATATAAGCAGGCTATGTTTCAAGGTAAGGTGTGTAACAACAGAGGAAATCAGGGAGCTGGTAAGGTAAATAAAACATTAGGACATCCATTATGAGATACCACTGTAATTAGTGCATGTCTGTACAGGAATGCACAGTAAAAATAGATGCAGAGGATTACTTTAAAGAGAAGTGCACAACAGAGGAAGGTCTGAGTATAGTCATGGAGACGGATCCCAAATGGCAAAAATGTAAAAAAAAAAAAAAAAAAAAAAAAAAAAAAAAAAAAAAAAAAGACAAACCAAAAAAAAAAAAAAAAAAAAAAAAAAAACAAA